>JARGYV010091569.1:0-13809 GCA_029532675.1 Ornithodoros moubata
CACCACCACCACCAGTGGCCAAAATACCCAGCATGACAACAATGGAAGAACTGTATCAAGATGTAAGTGAATGCCCGACCACGAATGTTTAGTGATAGCAGGTTCAGAACAACTGTTACAGTATACGGTCATATGGTAGTATAGTCAGCACTTTGTCAGTCCTTTTCCTAGAGACTTCCTTAGTGCAATGGGTGCTCACAAGCCTATGACTGTGTGTATCATGTGAACTGAATGTCCACTTCTTCACTAGAGCTCTCTGTGCGAAGAACTATGTGAAGAAACGTACGAAGAAATGCCGTGTTCGGAGACCAGGCAAGTAATCGTTATGCGAATTGCGAAGTCCACAATAAACCGCATACTTTCTTTGCAGACAACTTCCGTCAGAAGTGCACCCGGTACAAAAGGAAGAAAGTGCCCAGGAGAAGAAAGAACGAGAAAAACGGGAAGCAGCCGCGAGAAGGGTGCAACGCAAGTTTGGCGTACGTGAAACGGAGTCTGCCGTTAGGAGCAGTCTCTTGGAAGGTATTTTTTCACCATCAGATGAGCGGATTGGAAGAACCACTAGACAAGGGTGTCGTCAGGAGTTCGTGCCGAGGCGGACGTCTCGATCTCTGCATCAAGAAGGGAGAGACTGTCGATATTCTCCGCATGGAAGACAACCCGCCCGGAAAGTGGCTGGTCCGCAACAACAAAGGCGAAGGTATTCTTTCTTCGCTGTTCTTGCCTTAGCACATATATATTGGCAATGACTACTTAACCTTTTTCTTTCTTTTTCAGTGGGCTATGCTCAAGTGACAAACATTGAGGTAGATGCAGATTCAATCAGAGTTGTAAGCCTTCCTTTTGCTTTGCTTGTTCTGCTTGCAATCATCTTCCCCCCACAGTTACCCGACCCAATGATATTCAGCCTTTGACCACATGTGTCTAGTATTGCAAGACGACTTTTCTAACGGGTCTTCACCGTATAAAGAATAATCTTTTTCCAAAGTTCAAACTTTTTGGAGTGAAATATTAGACTGTAGCCAAAGTTTCTTCAGGTACTGTGTAACCAAAAAAGGTATTTATGACTGGCTTAGGAAGAAGACATGAAAGACCATTACCACTGGTTGGCAAAGCTGACCATGTGTGTTAGGCAAGTCCCCACCCAAGGTTATCAGCACGGCTCGGCTCATAGTGGGAACCTCCTGTTTTGGGGTTAATCGTTTGCCAATTGCATTCAGATTGGGCTAGAGGACATCCTCGAAAGATTACATGTGACACTGAGCAGATCCCAAAACATGGGGGCTTCCTCTGTTGATTTGCATGACAAGCCAGACCCTTTTGCAGTCATGATTCCTCCTCAGTTTCAAATTGTGCATGCGCTTTACGTCTACTTAACAGCATTTTTAGAATAACCATTTCTTATAATGGAAATGCCTCTTTTTACTGATTCGTTCATTCACAGGACTGGTTCACATATTTGCTACCCGCACACTTGGCCTAATTGTAGAGCTAGGCTGCATGTTCTTAACTCGTGCACAAAGTTATAAGCCATGGAACCACTGACTTCCTAGCTGATCAACTATGATGACTGCATAGCATACTAGAGGTTGTTTTGCAAGTAAGCTATGCTATAGTTGAGTTCAAGAAGTCTTTGCATTATTGATCATAATGCAACAATGCTAATAGATGCACTAGAGAGAAAGGAGGGGGTGAGGGAGATACTCACTGTTACCATCTTGTTTCTATCATCTGTTGCTAGTTGAGGAAAGTGCCCTGAGGCTAATCATTACAATGAGAGGATTGCTGACCGGGCTTGGCACTAAGAAAATAAATACGCAAAATTGTGTTCATATTGTTACGTCGTGCTTCTGGCATAACTACAATGGATTGGGTTGGAATGAATTTGAGGGGATAGTCATAGCAACCATGGATTTTCTTCCTCGTTTCCCACTGGTGCTTTCGTTAGACTTCTGCACCTTGAACGCAACTATAGTTTGAAAAAGCTTGTGCAGCTGTGGCATGCATCGCATGTGGAAAGATGGCCTTAACAATCTGCTCACACAGTGTTTGTATTAACAGGTGATGGTATCTCGGGTCCAGTCAATGGGAAACTTAAAGTAAGTTTTCTTTCTCCAACACATCGTAAAAAACTGCAATGGATACTAATGACTATGTTAGTGTTAATGAAGCACACCTCTAGAAATAAGAACATCTCGTTAATTAAGTTAAGATGATGGAAGCAGGGTTGGTGCCTTTGTTTTCTCTCATGCATCTCTGAGTCAACCTTCTTACTTCAGTTTGATGGTTTTACATGAGGTGTGTCACACCACAAGACTTCACCTTTCACGGTTGTCTTAAGACGTCTAATACGTGTATTTTAGTTTCAGCAAGAGAGCCAACAGTGAAGAGTTCTGTCAGGACGATTACAGTGAAGAAGGTGAGACCTTTGTACATTCAGCATAAAAGCGTTTCTCAAACTGTGACCAACAGACTGCCAAGCTGCACACACTCACCACACTCGCACTTTGCATATTAATTTTGGATAATGCTAAAATAATGTTAAAAAAAAAAAAAAAAAAAGTTTTCAAACAATTTCTTTCTTTTTTTTTTTTTGCAACTGAATCTTATAAGATATTGAATCCAAGTTAATTGAGTGACAGTGCGAGGGAGCTTCTGAAAATTGTTTCATTTCTTTCAGCCATATACGAGGAGACATTCTAAGGAAGAAACTCTCGTCAACAGTGCACAACAGAGGAAAATGCTGCAGCACAGGACAAAGTCCTAGTCTAGTCTGGCATTCCAGGGCCATAAAATTTATTTCATGCAATGAAAAATCATCTGTATATTTGTGCATCCACATGCTCTGAGCATCGCACTATCCTCTTTCTTTTCTTGCGCTACTCTGTTACTGTTAAAAGCCTCATGTAATGAAATGTCTTACGGTGCAATAACCACAGAGGAATGCATTATTCCGCTGCCACCCTGAGGCCATTCCCTCATTGTCGCTTAGAATGTAGTAAGAACTTGCAATGTGTTTCCCCAAAATAATTTGACGGTAAAATTTCAATCCTTTTCATAATCTTTTGTAACACCTTTAATGATCATAACCACTTCTAAGGATTTGCTGTGTACAAAGCCTATTTTTTTAAATCTCAAACAATCACTGCATCCCCCCGCAATTGTGTGTGATGTCCTTTCTTTTTGTGGGGGACGGGGCAGAATGACAACAATAAATTGCACAATACAATCTCCGTATGTGTTTTCATCCAAACACCTACATATATACATAGTACATACCTGGAAGGCTTTATGTACAAGACCAAAATTCAAGTCATAAGAGTCTTCATATCAAGTCCAAGGCTGCAAGAAGGGGGGACAAGGATCCATTAATTACAGACTGATGATGACAATGGCGTGACTTGCCTTGGACTGTCTTATGGTAGGCAAAGTGGAAGTAGAGCAACATAAGAAGGTGTAAGGAAGCAGCAACACCCGCGACCAGCATCTTGTGCGAAGAACCAGACGTCCTGGCTATGAGGATGGATACCTGTTGAATGGAAAGCCACGCAGTTACAATTTGAGCAGTATGTAGGTGCATGAGGTACTTACCAGTCTGGCAGCAGTGAGGCCACCAAAGAGAGACCAAATGAGATAGAAGAAAATGTGCGAGTGAACAGGATGAAAGGCGCTGCTCATGGCCAGTACTGTGCAGTGCCCAGACAGGGCGTAACCCTGAAAAAAGTTGAGAAGACAAATTATTGCCTATGACAAGTGCTATGCCAGAGTCCTGTAGTAAGAGCCAAAATGGTGATAATTCCTTTATTTACCATGCAGGATAACACCTGCAGAAACGTGATATGCGTGTTGCAGATGTAAGAAGCACAATAGACGAGGGAAGATCCACCGAGCCAGTAGCCGAAGCTGACGCCAAAGGCAGTACCCATCAGCGTACCTTCTTTCTGCGATTAAGCAAAAAATATTGGGACACAGCTTCTCAGCAACATTCTTCTAAGCCACAGAACTCACCACAGTGTGGCCAGAGCTTTTCATTCCGTACAGGAGAAGGGTTATGAGTGTAAAAACCAACATGAGAGGCCCATACAGTTCAGCAGGGATCACCTTCAAGAGAAGAGGAAACTAGCTCAGAACAAACCAACCGCTATATTTTGGTTGCTTCTCACCAATGCCTTGTAATTTGTGGGCCATCTCGGGTAAAGGGACTCAATAATTCTGAAAGGTACTTCCCCAATCATGTCTCTACCACTGCTTCGCACTTGCAACTCACCTGTCCCGAACCTCCTGGGGCTCTACGTGAAAGTAGGGCCGAAGGATGTCAATATTGGCGTAGATGTTGAATGCTTTTTGGGCTTGCTGTTTGCCGGCTTGCCACAGAAACTGGCCAAAGCAAGAACAAAATGAACTTGTTGTCAATTGCTGCACTTTATTCACTCCTTACCGCAGATGTGACTGTGCTAGCCACAACCGAGTCATCATTGCGCTTGTGCTCATCTATGGTAAAACTGTCAGTTGAAAGCGCAATCCCTCGGTCGTAGGAACGACCCTCACCAGACAAGGTACCGTCTGGTACATCGATTAGAACTTCAGAGCTCTGTGAAACCAAGTACGAAAAAGGTTACACGAAAAATTTAAATTCATATCAAACAAGAAAGAAGTACGTTGTAAGCTCTCTGCCTTGTTGACGGGAACCGAGCGCAAATGTGAATGAAAAACATAACCTGAAAACATTAGCTGTGATTTGTTAACGAAACACATTTCCCCCTGAAGCTACAGCGTCATGAAAATCCAAATGTTTTCGCAGTCCTTCGGTAAGCCTCCTTACCTTTTGGGAAACATCCATCGCTCACATCGAAAGAAAACAGACGTGGCGGCGGCGGCGACTACTGCCTGTGGCGACCCCGTGACGCAACCGCCGCAATTCTTCGGTAAAAGGTAATAGGGTAATAGCTTTGATCTAGTGTCTTCTTTTTTTTGTGTGTGTTGTGAGCAGAAGAAATATACATAGAATTATACATTAGGTGACAAATATTGATTTGTTGGATTTCAATAAAACTAGTAATCTAAATCCAGACACTTGAACATTCATACACAAGTCATGCAACATCTTACTCGAGACTAAATAAGCTGATACAAAATTAGCCTTACTCGACTGCGCACATCGCACATTTAAATTTGTTGCTTGCAACTAACTTTTACGTTTCTTTGTTTGTGGACAAACTTGCACCATTATCAAGGGAAGATGCTCTTATGTGTGCTTTATGTCACACCTAGACTCCAACTGAATGGAAAGTATCTCTGATGCTGCTCTTTTGACACTCACACAAAATTGTAGCTGAAAGCAACACAATTACATCTATGATGCTACTGCAACGATAGCACTGCTGAATACAGGTTTCAAGTCTTCTAGAAAGGTAACCTTTCCTCCAAGACCGAGGCACTTGGATGGGGACACAAATGGCATGGGAAATGGACCAACTAGCATGCACCCTTTTCATACGTTCAACATACTTGTGCTGCACCATTATGTTCTCAAGTACTCTGTCCACAACACTATAGCATTAACGACACTCGTATGATCACGTTGACGACATAGCATGACTATAGCATTGGCAACGCTCTAATCGTTGCCACAATGTCCACTACTTGCACCACTGTGCTTGTGAAAGCGCCCGTGACCGGAAAACAAACTTGTCACAATAGATTTGCCTGCTCTCCAGTTATTGCAACCTTGTAGCAAAAGCTGATCGATGACCGTGACTTATTGGGGGACTCCCCTGCAGTCTGCAGAATCGGTCTGACTGGATGAGTCAGTCATCTAAGGATTTTTCTAAACACAGATTGACTTTATTAACATCCTTTCTTGCAAGAAAGGGTATAATACAGCCATGACGTACAGACATGAAAAAAAAAAAAGTGTTGACCTTCTTTGTCTCTGCACTGGAAAACACAATGTCGGATCCTGAGCCGCTGAGACATCACAATAAATACAGCACAATGTTCCGTTCAATCACTGGTCCACACAATATTCACACGCAATATAAAACTCGACGGCCCCTTATTGCACTCGACAA
Source organism: Ornithodoros moubata (assembly GCA_029532675.1). Taxonomy (NCBI): domain Eukaryota; kingdom Metazoa; phylum Arthropoda; class Arachnida; order Ixodida; family Argasidae; genus Ornithodoros; species Ornithodoros moubata. Next base: position 6,072 of record JARGYV010091569.1, read on the forward strand.
GTTCTGAGTGTTCTCACCAAAAAGATGCTGCCTCTGTTCAACAGAATGGCGATGCTGTCGGATCTTTCGTCTTGAACACTTCTTTCAGTGACTTAGTTTCCTGTTTGTCATCGAACAGTAATTCATCCGCAGTTATCGACATTGGTAACGGGTTTATTGGCAAGGCTGTTGGCAGGGTTGCTGGCAACACTGGTGGCGGAGGCATCAGTGTCGTCTGCACGTCGCTCGGTGTTGAAGACACAATTGATGTGGGAGTGCTGGTAACTATGGGGGCCGGGCGCGGCCTACGCTGATACGCACTATAACCGCTCGTCTTGTCGCCCTCGTCGTACGAGCTCAGTGGAGAGCTGTAGTCCATACGACCCTTGCGTTTGTCCTCCTTCTGGGGCTTCTTTTTGCTCTTGTCCTTTTGACTGGCATTTTCGGTGCTGCTGTTGACTGTCTTTTCTGACTGTCTTGCCTTCTGCTGCTCCAGTCGTCTTGCCAGCCGAGGATCCATGCGTGTGGTTGCCACAGGAGCTGTTGGAGCCACCAATGGAGTAGGGAGTAGTCCTGTGGGCGTTGGAAGAAGGCCGTTGCCGGGTGAACTGTTCACAGGGTTGCCCAGAGGTGGTAACGTGACCTGTGGAGGTGACTCCACAGCAGCTCGTCTTGGGTCAGCTGTCTTGCTTTGCTGCTCCAGGTGGCGGGCTACACGTGGATCCCGTGATGCTGTCTTTACCGGCTTTCCGACTGGCTCTGGTTGTGGCTGTGGAAGTGTTGGCACTGCCACCTCCATCTGTGCAGTGGCGGCAGCTGCAACTGATGCCTTTTCCTCTTTTGCGGCCAGATGCTTGGCGAGCCGTGGATCGTTGCGCATTGCGATATCGACCACTGACAACTGCACGATCGCACTGTAGTCTGGGCAGGCGCGAAATATTGTTCGCAGCTTGTACGGCGCATCACCGTCCTTGGACTCTATGTACGCGATTTCGGGCTTTGGAGTATGGTGTGGACGATCATGTCGAAGGCGTGGGTCTCGCGACACAGGAGTGGGAACCAACGCCACCTGGGGTGGATCTACTTTGGTCGCAGCTGCTCGTCGTGGATCTCTACCGGAAGAGCAGGATAAGGGCTGGGCCTGGGGAACTGTCGAGGAAAACAGCTGCTTCCAGAAGTCCGCCTGCGGCTGGCTGGAAGGGACCTGCTGGCGGATGGAGCTCAGCATTTTGGCGATGTCAATGGTGGGAAGGGATGGCGACGACTGCGCTGCTGTGGTGACCGAGGGGGAATCAGTGGTGCGAGGTGGTGATGCAGTATTCTGAGCTTCTTCTTTCTTTTCTCTAGGCTGTGACATATATATATAGATATACAAAACAATCAAAGAAAAAATATGTTGGCAATTGGCATTGGACAATTCTGATACAAAGTGTAAGTAGTGCCAGACTATTTTGGGTGTGACCCTATTTTTCCCAGTTTCACCCCCCGAATGCAGTTTTCAGTATTTGTCAGCTGACCACTGTCAGCACGCTCGAGGCTTATGCCTCAAAAAGTTGTGAGAACATACTGTCCAGCTGCTAAGACAATGCCTGCTGCAAGATAGGTTCGTGACAAACATCTGCGAGATGTACTTCCTCAGCGCAAGGAGGCACTAACAGCTAAGGTGGCCCCCGTGAAAGTAGGACTAATAGTTGATTAGATACCCGATGTCACGGGTAGGCAAACTGTGAACATGACAGATACTACGACAGATTGCACAAAGGTAAGGCTGTCAAATTATTTGGAATGTCCTGTGTGAAAGCAATGAATAGTGTGACAATCAGCAATGTCCTGTCCAACGCTCTCAGGGACTATGGAAAACTGTGGCAGGACGTAATCGCGATATCTAGTGACTCTGAGGAGCACATGCGAAGAGCTGTGAAAGACATCGGAGCATATTGTGCATGCGAAGGACCTTCCACACCTCCTTCACGTCGCTGTGAGTAAAGCCCTACACCTTGATAATAAAAGTGACATAAGAGAAGTTGTCATCAAGTTCGGTGCACCTTTTTAAGCACGCAAAGCTGCTCCAGCACTACCAACAAATCTGCCTGGGAAATGGTCTGTCAGCTGAGGTCTGTCAGCCAGTGCGCTGGTTCAGTTTTTACAGAACACTGATCAATGAATAGATGCAACATCTGCTGTGCCCCACCGACCACATCAAAATGCCTTACCAGCAGGCTCTGTTGCTGCAACTTCTTCAAAACAGCTGTCAGGGGCCGGTCGTCGTCAAAGTCCTCGTCATCGTCGCTGCTGCTCTCGACCCGATGGTGGCCCTCACCATCCTCCTTCTCCTCTTCACTTTCATCGCTTTGCCCTGCTTCTTCTGCACTTTTGGTGGCTTCTTTCTGAGCGCTTTCTTCTGCCTCCCGCTGTTCTTTCTGTTGCTGCTGGATCCTCAGAAAGAGCTCTCGCTGTCTCCGTGGAAGGTTGGGAGGAAGAACAGCTGTGTCCGTGGCCGTAGTCTCGACAGGGATTGCGTCTGCAGGAGGCTGTAGCTGGGATGCATTGTCATCATCTTTTCCTTGCTCCCTGGGAGAAGTGCACTGCGTATCCCCTATGAAAGAATTCACCATACAATCTACCATCAGCCATTGGTTAATGATATAACCAACCCCTTCACAATGTATGCCTTGTCGTAAAAAAAGAACATTGCAGTGAAATTTTCCTTGAGATACCACATTCTCTAAGCCATTTTCGTGTGTGCATGCCCAATTGTGACATGTAGATCAACGTTTCATTGAGAGATATCAAATCGGTTTCTCCTATGGACGCACTGAGTCACGGTACCATTGACACAGAAGCTGCCATGGTTTCCAAGCACATAGTCCACTTTCTGATTACATTAGAATGAAGTGGCATGCAACAGAAGGAACCCAGAGGTAATCCATAACAGTACAACAGGACTTCCTTTTTTTAGAGCCAATGCAAGACGTTCCAGTACCCTTCAATTGTACTCAAATATTCAAACTATCAAAATATTTACTATATTTTCTCGAATATAAGACGATAATTTTTTCCCGAAATCGGCATGTTCCAACTCAGGGGTCGTCTTATATTCAAGTCCCAGCGCAATTAAGGTCGTCACGCCTCTCCCCAGCAAGCTGTTCAAGCACGGACCACTCACCCACGAGCCATTTGTCATTCGTACGTAAAACAAAATCCACGTGGTGCGACAGCTCTGAATCGGTGGCATGGCACCATATCGTACGGTATGCAGTATTCTGCTAAGTTCGAGCAAAAAGTGATAGCGGTTGCTTCGAAGACCGGCAACAACACTGCGACGGCGCTACGGTTCCAGGTGTCCAAAGTCAATGTACGAAGATGGTTAAAGCAATGCAATGATATAATGGTTGGTCCAGTACTGTGGGGTCATCTTATATTTGTGAAAATACAGTATGCGCTTTGTTTCAACACTAGCCTAAGAACATATTAGGCTGCATGGCCTGACTGGTACATCAAGTGGGTGAGTGTTGGCAATGTCGCATACCTGAGGCTGCATCCGGACTGGCTTTAGAAAGGGCTTTTCCTACGGATGCAAGCAGGAGGGTGAGACCAGGTGGGATTGAGCTCGATTCCTGCGATGCAGCAGGAGGCGAAGATGGAGAATGAAGAGGATATTCCGAAGAGGTTGGAATGCTTTTTGAGGGCCCAGGTTTATCACCGAGGCCTTCCTCCCTCGGGTCCTGGATATCTGTCACAAAGGATGTGATGCTAAGCAATTTAGCAGACAAGACAAAATGTTTTCTTTTTGTTTTATGCTCTCTCACTACCAGCTAATAGGGCACATTTTTACTGACTGCTTACTGAGCTTAAGATGTGCTCAGGACAGTAACTGGAAACATACCCTGATCGTGTGGCGACATGATATTGATACTGGGTGACCGAAATCCTTGTGGCCCCGGTGGAGGAGCAAAGTCGTCCACCTGGAGGTGCGAAGGAATCGCGGGGGGAAGAAGCTGTGGGGGGCTCATAAGGGGGCCACCCCTCACCGGAGACAAGGAGTCCACATAGAAGTTGTTTGGCCTACGTCACAAAGCCTTCCATCAGTGAATTCTTCCAGCGTGAAAAGAGAAACAACATTTACCTGATAAAAGGGGGTCCTCGTGGAGGACTCATTATGTGCGGTTGGCCCATAGAGGGACCCAACCCTCCCATTGACCCTCCCAAAAACTGCATCCTCCAGCTCTCGGCTGCTTCCTTGACATGTCTTGGTGGAGAGCCCAGTAAAGAGGGACGCTTGGCGGGAGGGGGAGCTATCTCGTCCCCCTCCTCATCTTGGTGAAAGGGTCCTCCTCCTCTGAGGGGGGAGCTAGCACGATGCCTACCATGGTCGAGGCCCTCATCTCCACCGTAGTCATCCATGCGAGAGCCGTGGCTGTCCAGGTACTGAAGACAAACAATACAAATCAATAAGGCAGAGTGATTACTTTTATTGCTTTGTGATGCTCAATGCTGACAAAAGGTTACCGGCATAAGTACACTAAAATTCCTGGAAGAACAATGCCGCAACCCATGTTGAAATATAGCAAATACCGGGAGTCCACCTCCATCCATCATCTCTTGCATTCAACTAGGCTTCGCATTCAACTAGGCTTCACATTCAAATGGCTCCCAAATGATATATTGCAAATCATAGACTCCACCAGAAAGTACACCCCAACATTAAGTCCCCCTCGAGGCCCACTACACAATTTGTGGACTAATCAAAAGGATTGTTGAAACTCACCCTCTGCAGCAGCAGCTGCTTCTCCTCGTCGAGTGGTGCGTGGGAGAAACGACAGTGGGTGTCCGCAAAACACTTGGCCCCAGTGTGGAAGAACTTGCAGGGGAAATCTTCGTGCATGAAGCTACAATTCTCCCCTCGGGCACAATAACCACTCAGGTAGAACTTGCAGAGGTCCTGCTTGCGAGGCACGGGGGCATCGTGCGAGAACGGACAGTCAGCCCCCTTGAGGCACTTGGAATCCAGATAGAACTTGCAGATGGAGCGACCTCCTTTATGAACATGGCCCTCCCCGCGCTTATTTGGGGGCCTCCCTCCTCCGCCCATGGGTTTCAGCTTCTTTTTCTTCTTCTTAAGCAGGAGGGCCGCCCGCTTGTCCATGCCGTGGGGAGGGGGTTTACGTCGACCCCGGCCACCGCCCAAGTGTGGGTCTCGGTCCGGGGAGCCACACGGAGACCTGAAGTTGCGAAAAAGTTCACTTTACGCTATACGAGGTGTGACTGCAAAGCAACCGGAGTGATTTTTGTTTTTTTTCGCTTCCCTGTAAAGTTGCCTACAGTGAGCTGTGTGTGGTATCAGGTGATGTTCTCTTCTCCTATCACGGTTAAGTTTCAAGGTCGTTTGGCAAGGAGCTCGGTAGCAGTCATTGCCCGAAGCGGCTCATGGTGCTGTTCTAATGTCGAAACCATGTCCACTGTTAGCGCTGAGCAATGCGTCAGTGTGAAATACTGTGTGAGACTTTGAAAATTCGCTACATAAACGTGTTGTCTGTTGTGGGATGCCTACAGTGGTGAGTGCCTACCCCGTACTAAAGCTTTTGAGTGGTTTAAAAGGTTCAAAGAGGAAAGGGGAGACATCAAGGATGATCGGCACCTCGGTCGCCCAAGCACCTCAAAAGGAGACGCCAACTTTGAAAGGATTAGTAAAATTGCTAGACAAAATTGCCGCCCAAGCATTCGAGCCCTTGCTGAGTCAACTGAAATTGACAAAGAAATTGTTCAATAGAATAAGCATAACAATCTCAACATGAAAAGTGTGCCCGGAGATGGTTCCAAGACTCCTCGTCCCTGACTAAAAGACAATGCAACTGAACATTTGTGCTGACATCGCCCAAAACACTGAAAACGATCCATGTCTGGAGGACCCGGAAAGTAATTGACAATCCAAACACCGGAAAGCCTGAGCTCACTAAGGCAAAAGGAAAAATGGCAAGGCAAGTGCAAATTTAAACCAGTGACGATTGTTTTCTTTGACATCTGAGAAACTGCGCATGTGGATCAGGTGCCTGAAGGTCAGATCGTTAACCGGGTATGGTATAAGGAAGCTTCGACAACCCTATGTGAGCAGGTGAGAAGGAGAGGACCCGAAATGTGGATGAATGCCACACGGGGCCTTCACAAAGACAATACCCTATTTGTCAAGACGAAGTACAAGAACCTTTTGACGAAGCATAGGAACACAGTGCTGGAGCATCCACTATGCGTTAAAGGGCCCGGGACATCAAAGTTTTCTTGAAGATTTTGTGCTTGAATACTGAAGGGGGTAAAATATAAAACATTCCTGCAAGGTTTCGCGATGGTTGGCAGGGTTGTTTCTTTTTAAATCAAGCGCTCCGTAAATCGCCGGGCAGCTTCTCCTTGCCCTCCGGAGGAAAAAGGCTGTGATGGCACTACTACTTTAACAAAAATTTAACCTTGTTTCCAATCAGTTGGTGTCACATTTACAATCATGCAATGAATTCAACAGACTTGGGCCAAGACTGGCTTTGCATAAAAATAGAAACCAAGGGCACGTATTCTGTTCATTTTATGTCTTGCAGCTACTCTGCTCTCACTCTCCTTAGTTCCCAACACCGTATTGTTTTACGAGACAAACTCCTCCCTGCTGTTCCCTTTGAAAGCTAACAAACATTGCAGTTTCATGACGGAGAAGGCATAGTGCCCTACCTCATGAAAGGTTCCTCAAAAGGACCCACAGGATAGTCATGGTGCCCGTGGTGGTGGGACGACGAACGATGCCTGGGACTGGACGCCGGCGAGAACCACTCTTCGTCCTCTGGTCCCTGCGAAAAAGCCCAAGTCTTCAATCATACTTTACACCATGGCTCTTACTTTAAAACCACTTGAGGTGTAGCCCAGAGAAATATCCTGCATTTCAACAAAGAGTGCTCCATACCCAGATGCCCAGCACACTCACTAACATTTACAATGGCAGTACAAAATTTTGCCTGTTTTTTAATACAGCCCATGTCACTTGTAGGTCGGAGTAAAAATGTAAGACAGTTGATGACCTTTGAACTCTTGATTCTGTTCCTGCTTAACGACTGAAGTTCTTTTGAGTGCTCCACGATTTACAGTGGTTGGAGGACAATCTGCAGCATTTATTTAAATGACATACAGACTGTTCTCAGAATTTTCTAAAGAAAAAAATTTCAAGAACAATTACGAAGATAACTCTGAAATCATCTGAAGAATGCAAAAAATAATGCGAGCGACGTATTATAATAAACTTTCCAACTGTTACACCTGATATTAGTTCGAACACATTCAAATAGTTGTTCAAGACAAGTAGCATTTATCTTTTCTAAATTTCTTTTTGTAGAGACATTTCACACATGTACATGACTTTCCGCGATGGCAAAGTTGTCAAAACAACTGCACCAGCTGAAATGGGCGTAAAGAAACTAGATGATAGAAGGCCGCTACTGGGAGTAAACTATCGAGCAACTGAGCCGACCAGTTTTTGAACGGAAGTCTTATAGTCAAAAACTTATAGGCTGATGAAGTCCTATTTATGAGCATATCCAAAGAGATTTCCTTGAAAGCTGTGTGATGCTCTATCTCCTTTGCCGGTACTAGCGAAAATGTCTAAACTTTCACTCGGCATAAAAGTGACCCTGCTTAAAGGGACGGTCTCGTACAAAACGACCTGTTAAAGACCTATGCCATTCGAATCGCCATAGTTGAAAATGGCACACTGCGAATTCTTTTCGAC
>JARGYV010091588.1:5784-21004 GCA_029532675.1 Ornithodoros moubata
TTTTTTTTTTTTTTTTTGAGCGACCAATATTGCGGCCCGTATTGACGTACCGTAGTCTTCAGTACCTCATACGACGTGGTCCCCAGCTTACAGCGCGATTGTCTGAATCCGCCAGCTACCAAAGAGTGCCAATATTTGCGAGTTGCGGCATGAGGGCACCCCGGCGCCTGTCCGAGTTCTCCAGCCCATTCTTGCACTGGGGACGGACTCTCCCATACGTTATGAGGGGATGCTGTTCTATGAATGGACTTCCGCAATTCATTGTGGGACATCACGTTGGGCGTTGCTTCATGGTCAACCGTTGATGTAGCGTAAAATCCTGATGAATATCCCTCAATGCGGTCTAGGTTATGCCTTTTCAATTCCTCGCATGGTACCCCAATTAACATAATTTACCATTTGAATAACCAGCACACCGCGTGAAAGCAACTAAAGCTTACTATACGCTGTTTCGCTCTTTCTCAATCTTTTTCGCGCACGTTGTGCCGCGCCAGTACAACCAGTTCTGAACTGTGTCTACACCTTGCGGACATCCACTTGCAGATGCAACACCGGGGCATGCGCTTCTATGAATCATGAATAATTTACTACATCAACAACAAAGAAGAAAAACGCACCCAAATTCAATAGTTCTCAAAGTGCGCGAAATTCGATTTCCACATGTTTGGTTTCAAGCGGGTAGAGTTGGAAACAAAATATGCAAAAAAAAGGAAAACGCCGCTCACTACAAGGTTTCCCTCTACCACACATAAACAGAAGACATGTGTTTACTTAGGAAATTTTCCCGGTACCCCCTCTGCTCCAATACTTACAAACTTACCCGTAAACTCGCCGTCTATTGACATACGTCGCTTTGAACTGGAAAATTGTGCTTGCACGATAGGTAATAGAGCCCCGTCTTCAGCATGCCCTCAAAGTCACGACACAAGATAACAATTCGTTACGCACATTTCTGTATGATGTAAAAACACTGTGGAAGCAACAACAACAATAAATGACGATGATGATGATGTGGGGAGCTTCACCACTGCGGAAGGAGCGCGCACGTCATATGGAAATTCTGGCATGCACCTTATTTCGTGAAAGAAAAAGTTCTCTGGACTCTTTCAGAATGCCTTTCAGCCAATGCTGTTCCACAAAGGTAAAACAACCTTCTCAGTAAGTCTCGACGTGTAAGGAAACCTCGATAAGAGGGCGATTTTTATCCACATTATTTTCAAACACTGTTTCTTCAGCTACAGTCGCGTCGAGCTGCGTTAATGAAACATCCGCTATGAAGCAAAATCAGTTATGAACCTAATTAGTTTCAACGCGCTTAATTACGCGTTGCGGCCTCTTAGCTTATATTGAATTATTTTCAAACGCGGTTATTCGGTTACAATAGCCCGAGACTCCTTGATGCAGAAGCCTCTATGAAAAACTAAAAAAAAAAAGAAAAAGGAAAGCGGTCCTGAACTGAGCTTGTTTAAACGCGCCTAATGATATGTTGCAACGTGTTTTTCTCTATTTTACAGCCTCTGAGCTGATACTGTGTTCATACATTGGGTCGCTAAATGTGCGTGAGGTCGACGTGGCCTTCTTTGTAACGTCTGTGGCAACGGTCCTGCTCCCTTTTATTCCCAATTGATATGAAACTGTACCCAGCGTTATCGGTGCAGTTGTCTGGCTCCTTCCTCCGTTTTCCATTCTTTTGTTTCTGTCGATCATGGTGCTGTTGCACTGAGCTTTGACTGTGACCATAAAAAAAATATGTAAGTACGTTCCGTAAACTTTTATCTCACACTGTACCACCCACTGTAGCACGCGATAGCGAAATGTGCATGAGGAACCCTTGAGAAATAGGGCATGCGGCGTGGAAGCAATGAAAGAGGGTCTGAAATACGGCTACATACATTAGGCCCCTGGGGCGAGAATTGCGGAATCCAGTGATGAGGTCGATCGAAGCAAAAGCTTCATATTTCCACCAAGGATATTTTCGTCTCATCGTATTGCCTCATTCTGGGAATTCCATTCACTGTCGAAAGGGGGAACGTGACATGTGTGACGTTTTCAGTACCTACGCTTTTATTATGTAAGCAATCTAGATTTGCTTTTTCTTCTTTTTCTTTTCGGGGCCCCATTGAGGAAAGCGGTACAGAACAGACTTCAACTCAGTCTGATCTTCAACGCTGTGTAATTTAGCGACCGTGGACAACGTTCAACGCTCAAACGAGGCACGAAATCTAGCAACAAAAACTGCAAAAAGGCAGCGGATTGCAATGAGCCAAATCCTTACTTGCGTCTTCTGTTTTTCACGCTTCCTATAAATAGGAATCACACCCAGGATTATTCAGGCATAAGCCGTGCGTACGTTTCTTCTCAGACGAAATACCAAGGAGGCCTTGCGGGCTGAATACCGTGGAATGCAGGTTTCTGGGGATAATTATTTTTACTCTTGCTGTCCCCGAAACCTAAAGGAAGCCGTGGAAATGAAGCGTGGGAAGATCATGGGTAATGATTAAAGCGAATGGCGCAAGTTTGTACATGTTCTCTTTTCAGGCAATTGTGTCGTTTTTAGTGCACTCGAAATTTATTTCGTTCACTGTGATCGTCTGCGAATGCCGAGTTGGGACTGTTGACACCAATGCTTCTATATATTAAGTGAAGATTGTGCTTCTGTGCGATTACTTTTGTATTCAGCTTTTAGTCCCAGTGGCCCATTATGTACGTCGGTAAAGGAGTTCGCAAATAGCAAATGCGATCATATATTCATATCCCTCCTGGCATTTCGAGCAGGACGCGCGCGATGTAATAGATCTCGAGCCAGTTCGAACTGCGACCGGGCGAACATTGGGGAGCATTTATCGTCGAATTTCTCCTTCTCTTCTTCATTACGAACCAGATCAAATATAAGTTTGCCAGTTGTGAAAGTAGATATAGCGTCGTAGCAGTTGCGCAGCATCCGATTTATTATTTTCGTGTTATTTCCCTCAAAATAGCCCATGCCTTGCTACTCAGCACGATGTCGAACCCATTCAGATTACGACCCACCTACTTGAGAATCTGATTTGTGTCATTTGATTGGGCTACATCATCCTCACAATACGAGACTTTTAGTCACTCACAATACGTAATTTGTCCTTGGCACAATGCCACGGCAAAACAAACCACAGCAGATGCATTGTGATCCAGTCCAGAAGGGCTTTCGCTAAAGTATTATTTATAATCCCAGGTTGGATGTGCCGACCTTATAGAGTTTCAAATATGGGCCACTCATATGTTATCTTACCGGAATGCACTTTCATGCATGTAGGTGGATCGACGGGAATAATATACAGAGCTTACAACCATATGGTATGCAGTACCTCAAGAACCTACATGTCTTGTATGTAAATCTTTTAACTCTCACTTTGCTGTTTCCGTCACGTTCAAGTTGGATCAGTTATTATTTATTGACTTTTCTTCGTCTCTTTAGGTCGCTCTCAAACAATCGCCTCTACCACTTGGGTTCGAGTGCTTTCTGTGGGCTCCAATCTTTGCAGATGCTGTATGTATAAACTAAGGCAACCCATAACTAACTGCTTCATCGTACAGGACAAAACAATGCGCTTCAGTGCATGGGCCCGCTCATGAATGTTGTGTTCAGTTCCCATACCCATTTACCATAGTTGATACATTGAGTGAGTGCTCGTAGGAGAAGCCACCGATAACGTGAATCCAGTATAATCAACTCTCCATGTATGAACACCCTTCGTTTCTCGGAAAATCATTCATAAACCGAGGTCTAAAATGATCGGAACAAAAATAGAACATAATAGCACAGAAAATCTGTTAGAATGCGTCCTATTTTACAAAACACTTCCGTTTTGCACTATACTTTCTACTGAGTTTGAGCTGTTTAAAAAAAAAATGTCTACTTGACGACTTGACAACGTTAGCTTGGAAATCGGTAGTCCCCTCTCATTTTGTTTCCCACTGCACCACGGTAAATAATCATTTTGTCGCAGGTTGTCAGGACTGACCGCTTTGTCCTGGACCCCCAAGATGTTTCCATCTCGGATACATAGTCTACACTGACAACAAAATCGCGATCAAAAGCCGAATCAACCTTCCCAGTAAATTGTGAATTACCTTCCTGCAACATAAATGTCCGTGCGACACTCCATATTTGACTTCCGTTTTATTGCTATTGTTATCATTATATTTTTGTAATTTCTATTGAGGCGCTCCCATTTCAGTCTGTTGACCAGTCCCCTGGACGCCTGTGCTGGCTCCGTTCATAAAGCGAGAACAGAAAGGCTTGGGTACTCTGGGCTCGTTGCATGAGAACCCGTTCGTAATCGGGATATCCACGGTTTATAAAACGAGGGCAAAATACACAGAAAAAGTTTCGTTACTTGTGGCAGCGTTCGTAAACCGTGAGAATTCATAAACCCAGGGTTCATAAAACGAGAGTTGACTGTATATGAAAAAGGAAAGTGAAAAGTGCTGGCACAGCACTTTACCCTAAAGCACCACATTCAGAAAATACAAATCCAGTGAAAGGTTGAAGCAATAAGCATGATGCTGCAAGCAGAAGCTGGCGGCACGGCATTTATATATATGCTCTCGCTTTTTATGAGTGCGGTGGTGCCTAGTGAGGATGGCACAGCGTTTATGCTTCACTATACGTACGGTTCATTGTTCTTTTGTTTTTGTTTTCTTCAGTGTTCTTGCCCACAATAGAATCCGTATACTGGACTCCCCCTTTACAGCTCTGAAGAACTTGCGTACATTGTAAGTCAGCGAGACTCCTTGAACTGCTGCGGAAGAATGCTGGTGTAAATTCTGTTCTGATATCGTGTTATCTTTCAGAGACATTGAAGGTAACCTACTAGCTACCTTCAGTAATGACACATTTCGGCCTTTGGTTCGCCTGACGTCGCTGTAAGTATTGGTCAGCTTCATTTCGATTTTCTTTTATGTGTCCACCTGTAGGAATATGGAGTGTATTGCCAATGTGCGAGATAGACTGTACTCAATTATTTCCTCTATTGGAAATATCTCGGAATACTGCACTGTGATGACATCTGCAGCTGCGCCCTAAATAACTGTGAAACTGTTTTCTAAAAATTAATGACTGCAAGAACAGCTTAGGTACATTTCGTCTCTCGCTTTTGCTGAGACTGCCGAAACCCCTCGATATACAGTTACACCTTGTCTTTTATTTACGACATACGGGAGATTTCTGCTGATTGCATCGTTTCAAGAACACGGCGAAAGTCCCTAGAATATGCAATAGCTTTCATACATAACAGCTTTCGTGATCGAGACGGTTGACAATGTGGCACGAAGGAGGAATACCTGCTAGTAACATTCTTGTTGTTTTCAGCAACCTACGAAATAATTCATTTCGTGTGATACCTGCAAGGCTTTTCGCACATCTGAAAGAAATCACACACGTGTAAGTATATTAACTGGTGCATTGAGTTTACGCAGCACAACAAGGTTATACCTGGCATGCGACTTAATGATTTAAATTCGCATTATTCCAGGATATGCTAAAAAAAAGTAGCATTTGTTCATCTTCGAGGTTAGTAAGGATTAGGGCGCATATATTCTCATTGTCCTGCTCGGGTATGATAATGTTTACTTTTAAAAGAAGGGTAGGATCCCCAAGTTAATTAAGCTTCTCAGGCCTTTTAAGTGACCTGTTCATTACTTGGTTTGTAAAGTGTGAGCATTGCAGTTGAATGTTCTAGCACTGAGCAGTTCTGAGTTCTGTGATTTTCAGTTCTATTAGTTTTTATTTAATTTCTATACCCGGGTCATTATGTTTTGTTGTCATCAATTCGACAGAATAGTACACTTGCTGTTTTGGATTCCCTTTCCGCAGATACTTCAGCCATTTCATTTCATGCTCATCTGTTCCTCACGTTCGTATCTGCGAGCCCCGTAGCGATGGCATAAGCAGCCTCGACAACCTTTTGGATAATCTCATTCTTCGCATCTCCGTCTGGATCGTCGCTTGCGTGGCTTGTTTCGGTAACATCGTCGTTCTTGTGGGAAGAATCTTGTGCCGTGAACAGAACCAAGTGCACTCGTTCTACATCAAGAACCTCGCAATCGCCGACTTGCTCATGGGAATTTATTTAATCGCTATTGCTTTCAACGACGTTCGATTCAGGGGAGAATACATACGGCACGACTACGTCTGGAGACATTCCTGGCAGTGTACGCTCTATGGTCTCGTGTCGACAGTGAGCAGCGAAGCCTCCGTTTTCATCCTGACTGTGATAACCGTGGATCGTTTCTTCTCCATCATCTACCCGCTTTCTTTCAAAAAGAGAACGCTATTTTTCGCCTCTCTGTGCATGGCGGTGGTGTGGGCAGTGACGCTGCTCATGGCTCTCGTGCCGATAATGCGGCCGAATTACTACGGCAAGGACTTTTATGGCAACAATGGAGTGTGTCTGCCACTGCATATTCACGACCCGTCGTCTCGAGGTAATGCGCTGTAATATTCTCGTAACTGTACGTTGTCCCGTCTTCCGATTCCCTTGAGTCCTTGTGTTCGAACGGCGGGTGCTTATATCAGTTGAGAAACCAAAATCCTAGATTATATGTGGTCTGCGGCACAACGAGAAGTTCATCTGACTGCGACGTCTGAAACTTCATTAAGTGCTGAAGCATGTCACTACGCTTTCTCTCGGTCTTTCGTTAAAATTAACAGGTGCAATGCATTCCTCATTTGTCTCAGCACCCTCAGTTTCATTACAGCTTTAACATAAAACCTTCCTCACATCCTTGAATCTGTACGCTTTACATACATTAAAAAGGTAATAACTATTGCCGTAAAAATATTTCAAAACTGGCAATAATATTAGGTACATAAATATTTGCAAATGTTTAGGAGTGAAAGTTAAACAAGGAGCGAGTTACTTTCTATCGCACTCTCTTGTGACAAATACGTTATGTTTCAGGCTGGGAGTACTCAGTGTTCATGTTCTGCACAGTGAACAGCATATCCTTCACCTTTATTACTTACGCGTACTTCACCATGTTCTTCGCTATAACGGACTCCAGGACGGGTTTACGTTCCACGCAGCAACAGCAGGACTATATCATCGCAAAGCGATTCGCTTTCATCGTTGGCACAGACTTCCTTTGCTGGATGCCAATCATCATCATGAAAATTACTGCGATCGCTGGTTTGTATCAGTGAAAAAATATTGTGACACCATGTAGTTACTAGCTAGCATCACAGACAATACTTAGAGTGTTCGTATCTTGGGTTGATGTAGTCGCTTTGCGCTATAGCATTTTTAATGTTAAAGGTGTTCCTCTTGTTAAGGTCTGCCAATCAGCGAAGCCCTGTACGCATGGGTTGCGGTGTTTCTACTGCCAGTGAACTCGGCGTTGAACCCTGTGCTGTACACTTTGACGACGAGGTTATTCCGACAGCGTCTCAACAGATTCCTGTCGAACGTCGGGCGAGGAGAGCTCTTTTCTGCGAACCACAACTCGGCTCAATCTTGGTCTTCCTTCCCCACCTACAAGAGCTCGAAAAAGGCTTTGGTAATTGTCAGTCGCCTGACATCTATGGAGCGTTATGGCTGTGTTAGTGCGGTACTGCTCCAGTTACACCTCGTGCCTTAAGAATTAGAGGGTAAAAAGGCAGATGTGTTTCCAGCTGGTAGTGATAGTAAACCGCAGACATGAGTTCATTAACTGCATAATAAACCACAGCCGTTCGACTCACACTGTAAAAAAAGAAAAAAAAAAGGAAAAGAAAGAAATCGAAACAATGATGAGTGTATCAAACTCATCGAACATATAAAGAAATTCAAGCAACCGTCTTAGAAACGTTTCCGCTGTAGCCTTTATAATTAAACTCAAGTAATTTAAGTTGTTTCCGAATTAATGGCACATGCTTACCAGCTCAAGACTACTACCTTTCAGTTTAAATTAGGGATCTGAAAAGAAAAAAAAAGAAGACAAAGTAGAGAGGGAGAAAGAGAGTAAGAAAAGACGTATCGAAATGAGTATTCTTTATTGCACTGGGAGTGATTTAGCAGTTGGAGCACGTATTGACGAGCGGCAGCTTGAGTGTCTACCGGCATGTTGTCCTCAGGCATCCTTGCGTATGTGGTTCTTTAGGGTGTGTTTCTACACGTATGAACTTCTGCCTTCTTGTTTCATCTCATGTTCTCTTCTTCTTTATTTTTATTTTATTTTATTTTTTTGTTCTTGTTGATACGCATCGACATACTCAATTCCTTTCATGTGCTGGCACTAGCGTACCATTAAAGAACCCGAGACAATAAATTTTGAGCTTAAATCCTGAAGGGCGGGAAAAATAAAAGGTTCGCGCCTCGCGGCCCCTCCTCACCCGTCTCGCTTTAACGAAGACGAGGGTCAGTGACGTCACAAATTATTTAGTACACTAGTCGCCCTGGCGGCATAACGTAATACGGCAGTAATAGTTTTATCTCGTTTGTAATTTGTGAAATAATCTTGATGAACTGCTATTTGTGATCAATAATTATAGGCATTAGCTCTTTATGTTGATGAACTGGGATACTTAATCACGTCAAGTCCACAGGCTTGCAAAGGTGATTCATTCATCGTAGCCACCAGTAGCCAGAAATCTATAGCAGGAGGTCCGTCATTTCCGTTCATCAAATAGATATTACGCATTCCGGAAGAATATGTGCGGCTTCCGTGGAATAAGCACACGGCGAAGGAGAAGGTACTTTTACAGCTAAATTTGAAAATAACGGCGGCGTTTCCAACGCTGAGAATGGTGTGTGTCATTACTGCCCTCAGGGCTTATACTATATGAAGCCCAAACAGTTCATCCACGAGTTGGCTCGCGGCCTTTAAACTTCCGTTCTTTGTTTCTTTTGATATTCAGTTCTCGAGCCAAATTCCGGGAAACCGTGTGTTGATTAGCTTTGGAAGCGGGCTTTTGGTAATACTTAGGCTATCATTTGATTTTCAGGTGGGCCTGCCGCGTAACAGATCCATGTCTTCGCTACAGGCCACACTCTTCGTGGACCCCAGAAGACCTTACCGCAACGCAGATCATTCAAAAGTGCCGTCCATATGTGTACATTCTGACTTCGTGTGATAATTGTGCTCCAGGCCTTTACAAACACTCATGTTGCCTTGTAATTTTACACTGAAGAGGGGTGGTTATCTGATGATGAAAGAGATTTTATAATCTGGCGGTAAGCGCTGGTGTGGTGTACAACCTGGCGCGTAAAACATGTTTCACGCGTTCGTGACTGGGACCTTTTCCGAAGTGTTCTCACCGTGTACTGGGCCACCAGGTGCCATAAATGAAGGATGTCAGTGCTAGAAGAAGAAATAAAAATAAAAAGAAGATTATTTCCTTTACTTGAGCATGTCATGACTTTGGCTCACACTAGGTGTATTGAACTCCTACCACTGAAGAGCAGGGCATTGCCTCTATGACGCTGGTTGTCGATTCACAGCAATCTCCACGAATGCACGTGAATCTCGAAGTCATTATGACTGCGACCCTAGCAGCACAGTGTACTGAAAATCAGGTGCAACTGGGGTGGCCGTCAGGTGCCTTATCTGTTGGTTGCTGGGTCTTTGTAATCTTCGAAGCACAAAAGCAAACTTGATCAACCCGACCACCCCTAATGCACCCGACTTTCAGTAAATTGTGCTGCTTGGGGAGGTACAGCGTCGCTATCTCTGTCTCGCTTATCGAAAGTAAAACGCTGCTTCATGCGGCTCAGGGTGAAGAACCATACGGAGACGCCTCCCTCCTTCTTCCTGTTAAAGATAACGGGGAAGCTAGTTTGCAATACCGCAGAGCAATCTGTATTGACACGGAGGAAAAGGGCAAAGCGTGCCAGTCACGATTAGTCGCCTGTGTCGTGAGACCATACATAGAGGGAAAGAGTTGTTGATAAGTTTCCGTCTTACTCATAGCCAATCCCGGTACAGATTTACCTGCAGCGGAAGTGAAGCGTTCCAACTTCATTTTCGTTACCTTTCATAGGCGCTGACAGGAAGGCGTTTTTCGCCGTCGGCCTCAGGAATTAACAGCATTAACGTTGGGGCGAGAGGTCAGTGCACGGTAAGCATGGATTTTGAATTATGCGAGGGTAATCGAAAGTACTGTAAGGCGTTGTGAAAAAAGGGGCGCAGAAAATGTTCGCTTCAGGTTCACTTAAGCTGTTAAGGTTGAAGATGTTTAAAGTAAGGTTTTAAGGTGTTACGATGTTCAATTGAGTTTAAGTTTTAAGGAGTCCAACGTCACGTATCACGACAATTACCTCTGCATCGGGTCATTTATTTCAGTCAACACGAACACATCAAACTTGAAAGATCCCAAGCAGCACAATGTACTGAAACTCGGGTGCAATAGGGGTGGGAAGATGCTTCAAGACTACTGTTGTAGTTCGCGGTACGCCAGACAGACAGCGACAAAACAGATAAGGCACCTGACGACCGCCCCTAATGCACCCGACTTTCAGTACATTGTGCTGCTAGGGATACTGTCAACGCAATACTTGAGCTGACGCTAGTACTTTGGAAGACTACGAATATTAACCCGATTAACCGATTATCCTGATTTCTAGCTCGCATTTTGACTTTCTGTTGTCATTTATGAATAGGCCCAGGGACACACTAAGCTACGTTCAAAAAAATTGAAAGTAATATGTCCGCTTTGCTAGGAAGATGAATTGCTTAGATATCAGTGAAACTGAAGTCAATGTTTAATTTCTTGATCATGTGGAGGATAGAATTTTCAGGGTTCCCATTAGTCTTCACAGGTACCCCGCGCGTCAAGGTTCATGTGTTTACTATACTGCTCGTCATCACTGAGGGGCCGACGTGGAGTCAATGACTTCAAAAAACAAAAATACAAACAAGCCCCAAGAGCAGCATCATGTGCTCATTCGGCAAGCCGCGCGATAGGGGAAGCAACGCAACTATCCGGCCTCGTTTGACTGTGTGCTCGTGTCGCATTACGGTTAAACCACAAGATGCTTCAGGACATGCATTGTTGATAAATGAGGCTGGGTGCCATTTATCAAGCTTAAAGAACACCAACACTGCTCGAGACAATTTTTTCCACCGTTACGTCGCCATTGTTGTTTTACACCACTCTTTGCCTTTTACGATCTGGCTCTCTATGGCTGCTTTATATCCGATTTCTGGAAGGACATCTGAATTGGAAAATGACGAATGATCGTACCCAGCAGGAAACCGTAGTGGCAACAACAATAAATGCACCACTCATGGTTCGGTATACAACCTACCCCATTACGACGGTGTATCCCTAACAGGTGATGTTATGAACGTTAGCGAGATACTTGGACATATGCAAGCAACAAGGAATTTTAATGAGCCCTCATTGCTAATACGTATATACTAATACTATACCCAGCTAATTGTACTAACATATGTATGAACATAAGTATTAATAGTATACATTAAACGTCTACGATTCTGTGAAAAATAATTGATCAAAACGTACTCCCATTTTCGAAGCATAAGATTGAGCGGATTGATGATGTGGTTAGAAAGCGGCATTCGGAGTTCCGCCACGATACCCTGGTTTAAACATTTCCGTGCTGCAGCTATCTCTGCCAGAGTCACCAAGCAAGTTGGTGACAGTCCCACTAATGTAAGTTACTGTCGCTTCTCTAAAATGCAGCAGATAAGCTACACTGTGTCGGCGCGCTGCACTCTGTACTGCGTAAAAGAAGCGTTACTCTTATTATCGACATTATGAGTGGAGAGGAATTCAATTATCCCTCTGGTGTCCATACGCAAGGCATGATAATCACCTAGAACGAAAGCACAAGCTGGCACAACTGATTCAATCTGCGCTCGCTACGTGCAATAGAAGCACGGTTTCCAGGTGAACGATCCCGGAAGGGCTAACACCGTAGAAGACAGGGCTGTCTGCTTTCACGCTGACAGAACGACATTTTTGTGATGCCTCAAAAGTACCTTCTGTCGTCACGTCACGTACATATCGTTCTTTCTTTTTCGTTTCGGGGAGGCGCTGCGGCATGGAGATAACAGGCTTTCAGTGGACGCGGAAATGCTCACTTAAGAGCTCGACATCATCATCTTCTGCCTTCGCCGACATCTGTCGTTGCAGGCTCTCCTTCTCTGTTTTCAGCGTGATCGCAACGGGCTTCTCAGTTCCATTCCGTTCGATGCAGAAACAAAATGGGGATGTGGGTCTCGACAAAGTCGGACTGGCTTCCCACAAGCTCACATTCTCATTCGCAAATGAGGGAGAGCACGTGGAGCTCAGTAACGACAGAACGTTGGCTTCTTTTCTCGTATTAGAATAATCCCAATCAGGTCTTTACAATACATGCGTCTGGTTGCGTCTGTGAGACGTGGCCTAAAATGTTTGTTTTGGTGAGTCCGTACTCATTACGTCCGTCTGTCTATATTTAGCAGCAATGCAAAATTGTGTGCAGTGTTTCCCGACGCGAAGAGTGCCTACTAGATGTTATGATTCCATAGTATTCGATACCTTCAAAGTTGCTGTATCATGCACACCGTTGCGAAATGACACCTCGAATCAACGCCTTCGATTCTTTCTATAATTGTTAAGGAGGTATTGAATGCCCAATATTGTGACTTCGGAATAGGAAAATAGATCAGACTTTTGCCGAAGGGTTTGAGTGGTGGAACTGAGTAACTGTATAAATTCTATGTCTAGCGCAGCGGTTCTACGGGCAGCAGCTCAAGAACTACAAGCACGCATTTCGTATGGCATACCCACAGCATAATGGGGAAAAAGGCGCTGCATTCCAGTTGAAATTCACTGCGGCACACCAGACAGCGGTGAGTCACCTCCGCCATCCTGGAATACTGTCTTAGTGGGGACCGACCAACGGAGTCGTTAGAAAAGCCATATGAAAATTTCAGATTTCACAGCTCTTTTCTTTTTTTTTTTTTTCTTTTTTTTTTACGAAACCGAGAACTTCAGAAATGGGAGTGTATTTAATACCTGTCTTTGTTCTTTATGGTATCCATATGTCCCCATCTTGTCCACCTTTTCATTTTTATTGTACGTCGTACAACGTGTATTTACGCATGGCAAATACTGAAAATTTGTCGCCGCAAACGCAAGTGCAAAATGCAAAAACACACTGAAAAATAATGTTTACTTATGGCATCCTGCAGTCTGTAGGTGTACCTACTTCAGCTGTTGGGTGCTGCTCTCTCGTTATTCTTCTGTGTGGGTTCAATTTTTTCGATGTAGTACGTGACGCATCACAAATATACGGGCACCTTAGGAATGAAGATGTATCGAGACCTAATACTCCTGTAGAGGAAGCTTACGAAGGCAAGTAAAAATCACTTGCTGGGCAACTATTTCCGCGCAATGTCTTTTCCTTTTTCATTTCTTTATTTCTGTTTCGGTCCATCAATGTAGCTCAGTGCAGGGAAAGCCTCTTTCCATTGCTAACGTGTCTTAAGTGTTTCGTAACGTTAGTAGAATTTGCGTAAAGACTTTTCTTTTCTTTCTTTTGCAATCGCATTTTTTTTCTGTGAAAGAAGAATGCTTTCTTAAAGAACTCCACCGGGAAAATTCCCATTCCCTCACTCCCAGGTATGGCTCATCCTTGACGTATGGCTCATCCTTGACGTATGGAGAGGCTTTCCCCGTCCATATATATCATGCGTCGTCAGTATTTGACGGTCTTCACAGTCTGTCTCACTTTGGTATCCAAGTCACCGAGATGCTAATCAGTACTAAATGATTCATCTGGTCGAAGATGAACGCCTCCATCAGGGCGCTTTCCCGATAATCATACCGGTACATACCGGTAATCAACATCGCCTCTGTCTTCTATTCCCCAGCCGACCTCTCGTTGCGAAAATGTCCATATTGATCTGGTTGAGCTGCTTTCACTTACCAGTAGGTCGACTTACGCTTCCCTGGGATCACCAGAAGCGATATTACCACCAACGCTGCGGCTTAAGCGTTCATCAGCTGATGAGACTCTCAGTTTAGTTCGAGAACCGAAACTTCTTACCAAGCACGACAGACTTCAGGAAGTTTTCGCGGCAGGCCGGCTAAAACCAGCCTATACATAGCAGCGAACATTTTTACCTTCAAGTTCGCACAGTGGCCCGTCCGTCCGCTTCACCGGAGCTACACTCAAGACGGGAACATTTTCACGTCGCGAGCGCTGATCCAGGCAACTTGTCCACCGTGCTTTGATAAATGCAAATTAACTATGACTTTGCCTTCCGAAACACCTGGTGCCACGGCGCCGAACCTTTCAAAAATAAAAAAGGCGTAAGACAACAAGCGCGTGCCTTCATTTTGGTTCAAGGCAGCCATCAGCTCGTCGGTGAAATGGTGCAGGGTTTTCTCGTCTTTCTCTCCAAATTGTTTTACATAAACACATAATCCAAAATAAGAAAAAGGATATAAATGAGCTCACCCGTATATGCGTGGCACAGAACTTCCGGACAGATTACGTCACACATCACGTGTGTCATTATATGTAGTTCGAGAGATGGTTTTATTTGTTCTGACGTACCCGTCGACACCGCTGAACGTTTTGGGAGCAGATTTTATGAAACACTCTCGCACTGGCATGTGCACATAAAGCCCAGAGCTCGCCGCAAACGAGGCCCGAGGCAACTGCGTTCGTGGAAGGAAAGAGGATATAGGCACGGCAAGTTAATGCTCAGCAATTTTCGGAAGTCATTCTCGCTGTCAGTTTTTCTTCTTGAGCACTTCGACTTTATTTGGTGAGGTTTCACGAGAAGACTCCGTCAGATGAATATGCCCTTTCTATTTAAAATATTATGATGCGTTGAAGGCTAGCACGGCAAGCTGAGACACCAGATATGCCGCATCGAATTGTGCATCCCATGCAATGCGTAAATTTCGGAGCTGTCACCTCATGACTGACGAATCTCTCACTTGCAAATATTTACTGCGCTCTATTCCCTTTGGGATGCGACGCGACATATTTATGCTTGTACGCTTTAACCCCCTGCGCTGCAAGACGTAAGAAATGGCACAACGGAGGCAACCGGTTTAAGTAAATCCGCCGTTTACGCTTTTTTTTTTTATGTTAACTCTACACCTGTCCAAACGTGTCATTGCGCTGACCTAGGCGTAAGTGCCACTCAAAAGACTTTTCATTTTTGCGCATAATACTCCTAAACAAAGAATTAAATCCTCAGTAAAATGCCTCTGCGCGTGGTGGTGGTGATAATTGTG
>JARGYV010091594.1:0-66903 GCA_029532675.1 Ornithodoros moubata
GAACAATGCAGAGGTTGTGCCCCGTTATTTGGTGAGACTAGTGTACTTGCTTTGGAAAGAGATAAGGGAAAGAGGTTACTGAGGGAGTCCATTGAAATCGCCACACGTGGCAATGTGATTAGTAATCCTTCTTTTTGTTTAGTTCCCCCTTTGCGTCGTCTTTTGGGTATATAGGTGTGGTTTTGTAATAAACTTTGTTGCTGAGTCTGAGATTCTGTCGTCCGTCTTTCGTGTTTCCGTGTCTCTCGGTCCTACATCATGAACTTGACAAGCTTTAACAGCGCTCACATCCCCGAGGAACGTTCTTGTATATGCCACTGGACCAAGCTGTTTTTTTAATTTTACATATAAATTTTATATTTTATACGTATAGTAATGTTATTTTATATTTTATAGTTATAAAACTTGCATAACCGAAAATGATGGATGAGCGGCACATTTTCCGTGCCCTTATTTTAAGCATGCCGACGAATTGCTAAAGTTATGGTATTTGCTTGGCGCCTCATCTTCTGCACTGTGTAAGCATTAAATTGATTGATAAAAAAACATGAAATATTGATCTCGCATGCACGACTGTCTGGAGAAAGAAATTTTCGTTGTTTGATATTGCGGAAAGATTCAATTATAGCGACACTTCAAAATACGATGGACAGAAGAATAGAAATACAGTAGAATAGCCAAAGTGTATTTTGAATAATTCGGTTAAGACACGTTTCATTTTGGCATACCTCCATGCTCTTGGAGGTAATCTTTTATAGGCACACAAAACTATGATAATAGAATCTTCGTACGAGAACTTGGTTAAGCTATGTTGGTCAAACATTATTTCCGTTTATTACTGTTAGTGCGTTAATATTTTTTGCCAGCTGTTAAACATGAATTATTATTGCATGTTTTATTAAGCGCGAAATGTTGGTTGAAGTGTATCCAGCGTAGCAGTTTTCGAAGAGCGCTGTCGATTTCATTTTCATCGCAGGGCCTGACTGCTAAAATCCTTTATCTCTTCGCGGAAATGTTGAACTGCTGCTGAAAACTACAATGTAGCAGAAACCTATCATTATTGACACACATGTTATGTTTGCTGATTTGTTGAGGAGTGACAGCCGTATTTCTTTTGCGACAGTTCCGCAGTTTTGCAGTTAGCGGTTAAAATGTCTGCTACATTTACCGGTGCTTTTCGGTAAGCACAGAAAACTTATAAGTTTCGGTGAGCCACAGGACTGTTACTCTTTTTTAGCTGTTCAACATATATTTTAAGGAGCTTGTTAGCCTGTGTACAGTGCTTTTTGTCGGGCCAATGCACCGGTCCGGTGTTCAGGTCGTCCGCTATCGTCCATCCTCAGGGCAAGTTTGTTATCGCTGCCGTCTAAATGTCGTCTGCTTTGATTTACCCATTTGGGAAGGGTTGCAACCCTCTATTTCTGAGAGACACATGGCTAGCAGCCAGAAGTCAAACATCCATTCGGATCAATCTCGAAAGAGAGCGCGCCGTTATGCAATGCCATCTGGTCGTCCGATTGCTCGATCTAAAAATATGGTGCCTCCCCCGAGAGCAGTATCGTCACATCGTGCATTGCTTCGGCTGTATGTTTGCACTTGCTCCTGTTCCTCTTGTAAAATAACTAGACTACCGGAGGAATGGGGCCAGAATGCAGCCTGTCTCCGTCGACAAATCATGATGGCAATGACAACGAACGACGTCGTGGCAGATTTATCATTAATCATATCGATCATTATCAACGAACTTATCAAAGCCCCATGTTTTCGACATAACATTTTGAACGATGATGAGCTCATTTAGCCTGCGTTGTTACTTGGACGAAGGAAAGAAATATTTCAGTCATAGCAACAACATGCACAACATCCGACCAGCCGTTCAAATATAGAGGAAAGGACCAAGTGTTCAAGAAAAAAAAAACTTCTTATTGTTAAGGACAAACAATGGGAAACAAAGATTCTTTTATTTATCTTCGTTCTGTAAGGCCATAAAGGAAATAAAAGACTGGCCGGGTAAAGTATTATCGATTACAGAGTCATCTCAATCCGCCGTGGAAGCGCCGGTAAATACGCACTCGGTCTTGGATCGTAAACATTTCCGCCTGCTGCTGCATGGCTGTGTTGCGTTTACAAGCCCATGAATGGCTGGACACTACGCGTCTGGTGTGGGCGGCGGCTTCTGCTATCCACTCACTCCAACCGCCTTATTTGCTTTATTCTTTCGCTCCCACTGTCCTTTGCTCTTCATGACATTTCAAAACCAAAAAGTACTGCTTCATCCGTTCTCGGTTGGCGTACACTCTAAAAACGGAACTTCACCGCATAACACGGCGATGATCAATCGCCATTCCGAATGATATCTTTTCCTGACCCTATTTGCTGGAAACGGTGGGCGTACGCCTTTTTTGTGACACTTATGCACTGCATTCACTGCTTACGCACTACATTTGTAATCGTCTGTTTATACCTAACACCCACTCTATTCTGTAGAGCTTGCCCTCAACGGCATTCGAAAAGAGATAAATGCTCACAGACGACGTAACAATTTTAACGTTACAGCCAACCTTTATACCAGTCCTGCAACCCTATGTAACGTTATGCCATATACAATAAAGACGGGTGCCAGACGTAGCGTTGTAATTCCTGTGACCGAACTTCCGCTTTTTGTCGCGCTCCTGGCACGGTCATACATGTGACGTATTTACGTACCCACGCTTGGTGTCAGCGTTATTTTTGAAAGGTTGCTCTTTGCCATATCTTTATAGCATGTATGTCGTCTGTTTCCTGGCTGTCTTCGTTGAAGTAAGCGCTAAATAGGTACATGGTTGCCAAGTTTAAACGCTCTCATCTTCTTGTTCCTCGTACACTGCTATTTTTGAGGAAGGGTTAAAGCCAGCAAAGCTGTCATCATCCCGGAGAATACGTTGGCCCACGTGAGAAAATTCAAAGCACCCTTCCGGTAACTCTTACTCTGCAGTCTAAAAACGGAATTGAACGCGTAGCATGGCAAGAATCATTCAGAGGGATGGAAAAAGTGTATCTCCATAACAAACCAAGTAGCAACAGAGAATATCATGGCTGCAAACTCTCCAGTATCTTCTGCAGCAAGCTATAAGTAAATATAAATACTCTAGGGGCGGACTGTTACTGAAGCAGATGACAGCTTGGAGAGCTTTCTGGCGGAAATAGCTATCGGGTAAAGAATCACTAGAAAGCACATGGCGGAAGAGAGACACAAAAGAAAAGGAAGAAGAAGAAGAAAGCCATAACGAACTCACTGGCACATCCTAAGTGCCTCTCTATGAAGTGTTCCGTTTTCTCGTAATCAAGGAGTAGCTCTATCTCTTCTGTGTTGCTGCCGAGAAGCGGGAAGGGAAGAAAGTTTGTCCCCCAGCCACCTGGGGAAATAACGGCGATGATGTCGTGGGATTCGAAGGATTCCTGTGTTCAGTCTTAATTTAATCGGCGTAATGCATTGCCACAAGAAGCCCTGAAGGAGGTGGCGCTACTGCGGACGAATATGTCGAGCTGCGATACTGCCGTACAAATGTGTACATTTCGAGACAATAATGATGTGAGATTTTGGCAGTATTTCGCGACCTACCCACGTCTGCATCATTTTTATTCTTTCTTTCTTTCTTATGATACTTTTCTTGGGCTTTCTTCCGTTGGAGAGAATATGTTGCGGTTGTTCGGATGCAGGCTCGCGAAAAAAAAAAGAAAAAAGCTTTTTGCTAAATTGACATAAAATTATGTCCCTCGACAGCTTTACTACAGTACTGAAGGTAACTGCAGAACCAAGGCCAACCTCTTGATTGCAAAAAAGACACACACATACAGAAAAATAAACAAATAAAAATGGCAACCATGCTTGTAAAGCGTGCTTCACTGTGAATGTAACGTGGATGTGGGAAAGCCAATGAAACGAAGTCATGGATGACGTCCTTGATTTGTTTAATTGCAAATTCAGAAATGCACATAGTCCTTGAACACAAAACGTCCACATTTAGTACCAGCTTGAGAATTGTACGACGTATCTACATTGTACGTATTTTCCCCATTGGACAATGTCAATTAGGATTAAACCATGTCTGTTAAGGTATTTGGTATTGAGCTGCATTAGCAATCGACAGTCTTTCTTTTTTATATATATATCGATGTTTTCTGGTATACAGATTATATATTGACTTTCGCTTCCAGTGGCTGACTTCACCCAGCAGCTGTCGAAACTTCACGAGCAGCACGCCGAGGAACTTCAGCTCCTGGTGGAGACTTTTAGGAAAAGAAATTCGGAACTTAGAAAAGAAAGGTCAATTCTTTTTTCTCTCTCTCTCCTTCCTTCCTTTCTTTATTTTTCCCTTCACTTCATTCTCAGTCAAATTACTCTCGGCTCATTGTTTGCTTCGAGTGCATTGCGAAGTTGGCCTCCTACCGCGCAGAGCTTTTTCATTCTCAGCTGCAACTGTTGTGGCCGACATTTTCTTTTCTTCTGTGTCATACCGAGACCCATAAGACAGTACGGTCCATATAGATAAAACGGGTCATCCTTCCTAACTGTCACACCTATCCCCGCGTGTTGCGTAACATATATGCGGTGTCACGTACTAGGCAGCAGAATAGGGCTGTCACCTCTCTCGTCTGCAACGTGAACCTGTAATGGTACCTATACGTTCTTTTATACGCCCCTTTTTACTTCTATCCGCGCGTCATGCGTCATGTACTTCGCCATATATGTATATTGTGTACCCGTATTAGACCTAAAGGAGAAAAAGTTATTAGGGAATAAAAAGTTATAAGGACCATACTAAGCAGACGACGCTGCGAAAAGCTGCTGTCGTCTGTTACATATGTGGCACGAATCAGCAACCACGGTGGATAATCTGAGCAGGGAAAATGAAGCGGAAATGGGTTGAATCCAGTGATGCGTCGTCTTTTCCTTTTTTTTTTTTTTTTTTTTAATTAGCATCTCGAGGTTACTTCTCTTCTCTTCTTGTGTATGTGCCCCTGTCATCTGTATCCGACGTAATCCAATTTAATCCAGTTACCTCCCACCATGCTCGATTGGCTTACGGAGAAGGGGCATGGATTTAACGTCTTACCGTGGGCCCCCTTGGCTTATTTCTCGTATCAAATACTTCCCGGACAGACGGGGAGCTTTTGAGCTCCAACATAGATGTTCCACGTGAGGCTTTTTACAATGCGTGGTCAAGATATCGCCTCATTGATTTTGCGGAGGCATATCAAATTCATGAACATGCTGTGCTTAAAAGTTTGGGATCATGCGTAGCGGTCTCTTAAGCGGTGCATACACGATATAATACCCTTTATCGATGTACCCAATTTGTTTTGAGGAGGCCCTCGAAACGGGAGCTGGCACTTTCTCACCGTCTTTATTTTCACAGGCCACCATACCACAGTAGTTTGTTCAACTGCTGGGAGGTCCTCCTGCAGGAAGTAGAAGTAGATTCTCAGGTATTTTCGCCACTATTTTGTCTTTACCAGGAATTTCAACAGGGAAACGTTTGGCAGGTTCATGGCGACATCTCGCGGACACTGGGACAACAACTTGGAGTGATGCTGCTTGAGAAAACCTTTCACCGAAAAATTCAGTCGCGAAAGATATTCCTGCACCGGGAAAGCTTTGAAACGATTCTTACAAAGGCTCAAGAACTGCTAAACAAGGTGAAGATTTTGAGTGACCTTAAGCTTCCAGCGCGGAAATCAGTACAATTGCCTGGCCGTGCTGTACTTTGTACGCAGTATGTGGATTCTGTGTACTTTCGAAGCTGCGTAAGTCACATTTTGCCAAATGGATTACGCAGTGCCATGCAGATTACAGTGCTGCGTACAGAGCGGCGTGCAGCGGTCAAGGAACGCAGGGAGAGTACTACGATGCCCACAACGCGTATGTTCAACAGCTAGCTGCTACGAACGGCATGCTCGAGAGGTATTACTCTGCCACCCTACCATCGCTTCTGGATGAACTGCAGGACGTCTACTGTGACCTGAGCACCATTATAGCGCAGTCAGTACTGGCTGCGGCTCAGCTACTTGCCGATAAAGTGAGTCTAATTTGCATGTCAGTTGTGCCATTCAATGCCATTGACGGGAATAACATTTCAGGCGCACGAGCAAGCGGAACACTACGAAGCTGTAGGCGCGTCTTGCAACGCGGTAAATGCGCGCGCGGACTTGGCTTCTTTCGTGCGGACCCTGAGTACAGACGCAGCAGGTCCGACGGTACCGAGACATCCCTTCCAACTTCCAAGGGCTGTAGGCGACCAAGATTCAAATACTTCCATAGCATCCTCGGTATAGCATTGCATCATATTTAGCACGTAGGCGCAGGAAGTGTTAATCCTGCCTTTCACCCTGATAGGAATCCTCGAACCATACACTGAGTGAACAGGTAGTAGTGGACCGACTGGCATCACTGTCAATGTCGGCCCGCACGGAAAGCCTCAAGCAAGACATAGCCCAACTGGAATCCCAGATACGACAACTACAAGAAGCGCTCGACTCGCTCGTGCGTCTACAGCAGAGGTACGAATGAAGGGAATGAACCACGAGGGGAGAGACACGGTAAAGAAATAGTCGTCACAATGACCCGCATTGTAGCTTTCTTTCCCGTCTCCAGTGTTTCTTACTTGTGTATTGCTTGCCTTTCGCATACACATGTATGGACTCCTGGTCCGTATTCAACAGTGACGTCACCACACTACGACACGATTTAAACGCTCATAACTCTTTCGAATTATTGCACTCCTCATGAGGAGCAGCTAGCAGGTAGGACACTCACCCTCACATATTGAGAGCACCCCCAAAGATCCTTCTTGGACCGCTATTTGCATCGTTCATTATTCAAGAGCCAATATCCTTTAAGCTATGAACACTCCAAGCACTCGATAAGCTCCGAAAACAAGGGGAGGAATACACGGGGTTGCACTCACTGAGCACCCTATGCAAAGCACCACATTCTTTTTGTGTGTGTGTAGTCGCAAGCTAGTATCGATAAATATTGTGAGCGGAGGCAGTCCTGAGGAGCCATAATGCTGCGCTCCATAACTTTCAGAAACTAAAGATCAGCAAATGTTTACTTCGCGTTTACAAACAAAACATTTTGAAAATGTTCGACTCTGAAGAATATCGTGCTGGACATATGACTCGCGAGAGGTCTTGCGAGCAGCTGACAGGCTCCACTGTAAAGTCCGGCGATAAATTTTCCTTTCACTCTGCACTTCCCGACGGCTTTCACGAGAATTCATGGTCGATAAGGGGGTGTCTTCGATTGAGCCTCCCCGTCCTCGCGTTAACTCGATAAATAATGGTCAGCCGCATCGTCACCGATTCCAGCGTTTCGTCGCCATTTTTTAAAAGAAATACCGTATTGCGGTTCTCCCTCCGCGGGGCTTATGGCGTGTTTTGATATTTTCCGACTCCAAGGGAGAAATTACGTCTATGGTAATGTAATATTGCGACGTTCTTGATACGTAGTCTTCACAGAGCATCTTACGAGAGGGAAACTCTTCGTTTTCGTTGGCCGGTACGGCTTAATTTGGGGAACGCGTCTGCGTCTACTTTCGAATAGTACAAGCCTCATATTGCGAACGCGCTGCAGCGGTTCTAGTACCACTTATTTTACTACGTTATACGTCACAACTAATTGGAAGCACGAGGAAGCTGAACGAAGAAGTGCTTGTTTGTACTGTAATGAACGCGCGCGCGTCTTGTACAGCTGTTTCTTGGGAGGGGGATTCGAAGCACGTGCTAGGGAGCGGTATGTTATATTTGGCATGCTTCAATAGTGTCGCATGAGAAGCACGTTCAAATGCGTTGTTCTAGTACGTTATTCTCTTCATTTCTTAGGAAAGCTGGGTGTGTCGTAGCTTGCTCGTTTATTCGGTGCCCATGAGGCAGCGTCCGTGTTGTGCACCACTACTATTTGCTTATGAACAATACTAAAAGTTGTCGTGTACTGTAATATTGCTGCTGATAGCATTATTAAATACTATGTACTTCCGGTCTTTTTAATTCACAGGAGCTTGGAGTCCAGCCTTTATAACAAGGCCAATGAATTGCAGGAAGATATTAGCATGAAGAGGTTCGACCTCCATGTTGCTCAAATACACTTGTCAGCAGTCAGAGCACAGGTGAGTGCTTTCGCAGGAGTGGTTACGTCATCACAAGTAGCTCCAGTTGTCATGGTGCTCATTGGTTGCCACACGATACCATGTAGTGGACTTCGCTGTGCATCACATTGGGCCATATGATGGTCGTGTATATTAGTTGTCGGTTTATGTATTTTTAATAAGAACTGTAAATTAAGCTTTATAGTCTTTTATCCTGTATAGATAATGAATTGTATTTGTGCTATCGATACCGAAGTGACTGCTGTCACTTGACTTCCAGTTTGACCTGTTCCGAGGGAAAGAAGCCGACAGCAGTAGCGAAGAAAAAAATTGTCGGGAGCGCAAGGTGTCCTCGACAAGCGGCGGGAGCAGCAGCGGTGGCACCATAAAAAATAAATGGCTGAAGGCTTTCCGAAGCCTCAAGACAGGCAACACTGCACCTGGGGTTTCAGACAAGTAAGTTTGAATTCTCTAAAATGTTGTATGGCACCATAGAAATTCTATAATACTTATGGACAAAAATACCAGTGTGGATCATAATGCTATGGGGACGTTGTTTTGGATGCGGCTAACCTAAATATGCCACCAAAATCACTTCACTGAGCTAACACTGAAAATCATGTGTCTTCCATATTGCAAAAGGGAATTTCTACGTCCATTCACATATTTTCCTTGTCCCTGTTTCTCTTGTACGTTTCTTCAAGTGGAGTCCAGTATGAAATAGCATATGTAGTGGAGCCCTAGCAGTGAAGTAAGGACAACAGTATTAACATGTCAGGCTTGTGCTGTACTGTTGGGAGGCTTTGCAGTATTCATACGTATCTTTTGTTGTCCTTCGTTTCTCTCTCTATAGGTGGGTAGGTAAGAAAGTAAATTGAAATGTGCTACTTTACCAGTGTTCATGTCTGAAATACTTTTTGCGGTACTGCAGCTGTTGTGTGAATAGTAAACACATTGGCGCTAGCATGGTGAGCAAACATGATGGTGATGATGTGACCATGTACGAGTGCTACCTTTTTGTCTCTCTTCTAGTGTAGTAATAGGCCTTCTTTCTTACTTTAGGTCAGAAGCACAGGAGAAGAAGATGGGTAGTAAAGTGTCCAATGCAAGTGGAGGAGGTTCCTGGGACTCAGGGCAGCATGTCTTCCAAGAGTACACCTACAAGAAGGTATCTGCCTGTGATGTCTGCCGGGAAATACTCCGAGGTTGGTCTCAGCCTGTCTTCGTTTCTTTGGTACTGTACTAGTACAAGACAGCAGGGTTCCTGGCGATCATTAAGAGATGACAAATAACTGTTTTCAGTATCGAGAAAAAGGTCTTGTCACCGATGCTTTAGTGAGAGCTGACGGTTAAAAGTTATGCCCCATTAAAAATGTTCATTAAAAATGAAGAAGGATTCTCATCATACCATCTCATAAACTGTGTGTTAAAAGTGTTTACAGTTTTTAAACGTGCATATATGGCGTTCGAAGTGAGAAAACTGGTGGCTATGCTTACATTTTCTCTCCTAGACTCTCTGGTGGGAGGAGAGAGAGTTTTAAAGCACCTTGTGCCCAAATGTATTAAGACTACGAAAATAACAAAAATGGCAAAAAAAAAAGTACCAGCCATCGAAGCCAAGCTTACTGCTGCGTGAATTTAAAATGGAATTACATCCAATACTGCACTTTTTACATGTTTGTGAAATGTGCCTGTCTAAATTCAGCTAGGAATTGAATGTCATTTTAACAAGTGGATCAAAAAGGCCAAAATAGGCATTAATATGTGAAAAAAAGCAGCACTAATAACATCAGAATCAAATAATTTATGCTCTTGTATTACATAGGCATTATTAGCCTATTTGTATTGGCCTTTTTAGACCCAGGGGGGGGAACATCACCATTATCTAGAAGTTTGCGGAATCTGGCGACGCCAGAACGGGCCTCTTTCGTGAGGGAGCCTTCTAAAATGCGTTACTGCTTGTATCCAGGGACCTTTTCTCCTTCTCTCTACTTGTAGGCAGACACGTCTGTCCTTTACTTGTGTTGTCTTGGGACATATTGTTTTCCACGATTTTTCAGGCCACGTGCGACAGGGCTTGAAGTGCAAGTTGTGCAAGTTTAATGTCCATGCCGAGTGCCAGGAAAAGGCGGGAAGGTGTCAGGTGTGTAAACGCTGATTAGGTACACCATTGTGCGATTGGATGTTTGATGTTCCGTTTGGCCGTGTTTGTGTTACGCGTGCATCAGAACAAAACAAGAAAGCATTGAAGTCTTCCTGTGGTTTCTTCAGATTTTCCACTCTTAAGAAACACTGGAGTGTGACTGTGAACGCTAAAATACAAGAAGCAAGCGTGGCTCTACGATTGGTGCTGCTCACCTTTTGCCGTTATGGCCTGCTTTGTCTTAGTATTTACTCCTGCAATGGATAGTGTCATCTCGTTATATAGCAGTACAGCACTTATAGGACAGGGCACATTCATAAGAATCTTATCCAAGCAGCTACTTGAGATACTGCTTTGTTCTCAGGGGTGTCTTGAAATTTCGTCTTACTTCGACTCGACATTTTCGAAGGCACTCATATTCAGAGCTCTGTATTCTGTACTTCTTCATAACGAACAAGTTTTCTGGCAAATGTACAGTCCCAAACCGGAAAATAGGCAAAAGTACCTCTTCTACATTACATAAGCATCAAGCTGTGAGTGTCAGTGCAAAGTTTTAAGTGTTCTATGTAGAGAAGTCACCAAATGCTGGGTTCGCTTGACCGCGTCTACAAGCCTTGATGGCACATTCCGGAACTTTTGTGGTGCACCTCATGATTTGTCTGTAACATTGAGTCATCCAGCTGTTGAGTGAAAGCAGGCAGTATGTATTAGATCCCGTCTGCTGTAAAGATGCCTAAAGACCTATTTCTGTGTCTTTTGAAGGCAAAAGCTGGAAATTCCACTTTGTATTTCTGCTTGTACACAGGGCCTCTTACCCCAGTAGGGAGCGGTGAAGTGCAGTGTGTTGTTGTTTGACATGTCACAACAGTATAACACTTATATCAGGTTATAGAGGTGTATCTAACATTTCATTGTACTTGTTCTAAAGATTTGTGATACAATCCCATCAGTGTGCGTGTCCATCGCTGTGTATGCTTACTATGTGCATAGTTGCAGTATGCCAACTGTCCCCCTTAACAGCTAACCCTGTGCCCAAACTGTTACAGCCTAAACCACGCTTGTTACGACGGCAAAAGTCGGCCTCGGACATCGAGACCAAAGTCATTGCCGTGGAGACTGATGAAGATAGTAAGTCTTACTTTTTGTGATAACTTCTTGAGGCACTGAAATGTGCAGCGAAGACACGTTGACACAGTAACGTGACAAATGGCATTAAGATGACAGGTTCTCTTCTGTTCGCTCACTTTGCTGCTGATTTTATGCTTTTCTGTTTCTTTTCCTTGCTTCATGCATCAGCTCTGATGGTGGGAGCACGCAACTCATTGGTTGGCTGAACATCGGCGTAACGTCGGCTGCTAAATGATTGCCACTTGTGACGCATCATAAGCATTTGTCCTGGTCACTAAGCTTTGTCAGCTGGTTCTAGTGCAGCTTGGGGAACTGACTGAGGACGTTTCAGCTTTATCAGCTGCAAATTCGAAGCATAATTTGATGCATGGATCAATACGTGTTGCCGAACTAACCAGTTTTGCTCGAGTAAAAGTTGCTTTAAAATATTTCTGTGCTAACAAGTGTGTAATATAGCTGGGCACTAGTTAATATTGCCAGCAGGTCAGTGGAGTAGCCCCAGATGAGAGCAGCTAAGAAGGGGCAACCATGTAAAGTTTGTCGTTGAAGGAATATCTGAATGCAGTGAAGATGTCAGTGGGAATCTTTGTCTTCATCACAAATGTTATTAGAGGTACAGTAAATATTAAACTCAATTTGAGCACAACATTCAGCATAGCCAGTCGGCTATGAAGATGTACGGAAGCTTAGTTGTAAGTGCTTTAATCGTTTTATATATCTTTTCAACACAGTGTTTCACTGAAAATGAACCAGTTTGAAAATGTGGACACGCTTGTCTGTAACCACCTGTTGTCGTTTTTTTTTTTTTAACCCCTTAAAGAGATGGTCTCGTACAAAACGACCTGTCTAAAACCTACACCATTCGAATCGCCATTGTCAAAAACGGCACACTGCGATTTTTTATTTTTTTGACAGAAACGCAGCAGATATTAAGTTAAACTAATTAAATTCATACGACGACAACATCCAATATGTCAGCAGGTACAGGAGTCTGCTATTGGATGAAAATCGCAGCGAATCGAGGCAATAGAAGCTCCAATGACGGCGGTCCGAGTCCTATTCAAATTTTAGTGTGAGCATTCGCCCGCAAGAAAGGCGACTGCTTGGATTGCTCGCACAAGCCAATCACAAGGGCTGCATTTCCCGCGCCTTCCTGCTGATGTTTTTTGTGTAAGAAAGAAGGGAGATGATAAAAGCACGTGACATCTGTCATCTGCTTTCTCTACTATTTTGTTAAATTTCTCAAGCTATTGCGCTCTTGCCGATGTGCTTTCGATGCAGTCTTACATTAGCCCTAACAATTCTTGTTTCAACAAAGTTTCGAAATCGACCTTTCTGTACGAGGCCGTCCCTTTAAGCGAGCAATTTTGAGCCAGGAAAAAAGACCCACTAAAGAAACAAAGCTGAAATCAACAGGGTTCATGTTCTTGTAGGTGTCCCATTCGTATATACTCTTAAGTATCTTCAAACCACTGGTAGCACTCTGCGGTTGAACTGGTTGACATGAGATGTACCTTTTTTTATGAATGGCACATTTTTTTGTGAAACACAGTGCATGTAGTGCTGTGTAATAATGTGTAGGGCCTGCATTGTGTACTCAAGAGCCTCTTCGTCTTTAGTGGTATTGATTCATTTGAAGTACTTCGGATAGGCAACCGGTTGATAAGAACTTCTGCTTTCTACAGACAAGTGTGCTATATATCTTAATCTCTCAGTCAGTCACTAATTAATTACGATCACTTATTGGGAGGACATTTCTTAGGAAGTCCCGTACAGTTGATCTCATGGTTGTGCAATACTGTGTTATATAAAAGTGCACTTCTTCATTTTCATTTTTGATTTGATCTTCTGTGACTGTTCATAGTTTTGTTTCCAATCTTGTATCTCTTTTCTTTCTGGTTGCTATCTGTTCCGTCACCTCTGTTACCGATTGCACTGCTGTGTTTGTGCCATGTTGTCAGTGGACACTGTGTCAAGGATGTAAGCTGCACTAGATATTTTGCCATTTTACTTTATTATCATTTACTGAGAATATGTCGGTGACAATAAAGAGTGGCATACACTTTACATTCTGTACGAAGCAAATGCGAGTTGGCAAACAAAGTACATGAGTGCAGAGTTTGCATGCATGTTGTAAAAGCCAGTACGTGTTTGTTGTTAGTGAGCTTTTGAGACCATAAGTTGTGGTGCCTAGTTTCAAAGCATCCTTTGAATGCTCGTTAGAACATGTTGCTAGTATGTTGTGGGATGTCGTGACTAGATATACTCATCCATTACATTGATATATACGAATATCGCAATGACGTTCAACACAGAGAATGCACTCGGGAGGCTGCACGATGGCCTCGTGCAGGTTCTCAAACTATGATGCCTGCAAATGAGCAGGTTATCTCCGTATTAGGATATGCTTGGGTGGCTGTATGAGAGAGGAGGATCGGACAACCATCAGTGGTCCACTTGCTGTTTAATTAGGACAGTGTGATCAGTGTACTCTCACTTTTAAAATGCAAAACTGATATGGACAGTGTCATAAATTTTCTTGCCAAGAGAAGGGTGCAACTTCTCTAGAGTGAAGGATATTTTAGGTGTATCTGTTTCTTTATTAATTGTATTATATCGATATAACAGAAAAAAAAAAGCTCATGAGATGAAAAACCGGTAACAGTTGGCAACAGGTTATTCAAACATGGGAGTGTGATAGTGACAGGGGGATCATGGTGCAAAATCTCTCGAGCTAAGTGGCATGGGATATTAATAGAGCATAAGGTCTGATGACATCTAGCATCCGTATCATATTTCTTGTTGCCTCACAAGTCATGTTTTACTCACTTCATCCTTCATCTTGTGAATACATTGAAAACAAAAGAACAAGAAACGACTGCACTGAAATGAAAGCACTGTAGCACCAGGGATAAAAGCCAATTACATTTCAAGTTTGAAAAGAAAATATCTGACGATATATCAGCCGTCAAGTTTGTGTGAGCAAGAAATCTCTCGGGAAATTCAGGGCTCTGAATTTACTTTGTCATTACTTCCTCATAGTGGTCCTAACATGAGCTTGAACTCTCTTGAACTTGATGCTTGTGAAGTAACCTGTCTGCAAAGTTTTATCAGCGTTCAGCAAAAGGCAACTTTCAGAAGTGAGCAGTGGAAGCGTGGGCAACGGACAGGACGCTGTGGATCCCATTTACCAGCTGCTGAAGCAGGCAGGAGATCTGGGAAGCTCTCGCCGTGGGGGAGGAGATAAAGAACCCGGAATGCTGGGACCCCGCGGGGGAGGCGACAGCATAGCGTCCAGCATGGCATCCTTACAGCTGCGGCGACCACGCTCTAATGCGTCCTCTTCTGCATCCTCTTCGTCCTCTCACATGTTAAGCGTTTCCTCTCATGCACACCACTCTTCTTCGTCTGGTAAGTTTAGAACTGCTGCCTAACTTTCAGTCGTGGCCGCTGAGAAGTTTCACGAGCCTATCACCTTAAACGTTGAGATTGATGAAACTGAATGATGAGATTGACAGGAGCAGGGTAGAAGAAAGGCCAGAATGATTTGCCTAATCCTTTTTAATGTTGTGTGAAGATTAGTGTTAAGACACCACATGTCAAAAAGTCTTGCTCTCTTCTTCTGCAAGACATAAAAACGGTGCTCTACGTGACTTGCTTTTTCCCTGTTGTTTCTTTGTTGCACCTGAGTTAAAAAAATAAGATGTGAAACCCATGCACTTCTTCTGCTTCCACTTCTTTTTTTTTTGTTTTCTCTGTCTACCGTACAGATCAAATATGAACCTTTGCAATTCTGATTTTTTAAACAGGAGAAAAATATATGCCCATTCAGAGTGTCACTATGTAGCAGCTTTACTTTGCTACTGCACTTTTCAGAATAATATCCTCTGTGCCACTTCACAAAGCATAGCAAAACGACATTCACTTTTTGTGCATGTGTCTTTACCTTTCTAGTGTTAAAAGTACCATCATGCGAGTAAAAGTTGTGACTTTATGCACATGCCTGTTTAGGATAATATTTTTAATACAACCTTCTTGATAACTGTGCAAGCAGCAAATCCACATTTTCCTTTTACTTAATGGCTTTGTATGGGTCGTGCACAAGGTGAGATTAGCAGTGCAAACGAAATACTAGGGTAAGTTAGGGTAGTTTACGCTGACCAGATCAATTCAAAAAAGAAGGAAGAAGAAGCTTGACTCTTTGGTCAATACTTTTAGAAT
This sequence comes from Ornithodoros moubata, assembly GCA_029532675.1. Taxonomy (NCBI): domain Eukaryota; kingdom Metazoa; phylum Arthropoda; class Arachnida; order Ixodida; family Argasidae; genus Ornithodoros; species Ornithodoros moubata. The sequence continues at coordinate 15,619 of JARGYV010091594.1, forward strand.
CCTAGTTCCTGTAAACGGTATTGTGTTTGGGAGTTTCACTGTTTGCAAAGCCTAGTGCTCTACCACCTCATTGTTGCCTGTCCAGATTGAGCACAGTGCTTTTTGTGCGTCTGCACATGTGAGGTCTGCCCCTTTTGATCTGCACTGATAACCTTGTATGTACGTGTTGCGTCTTGTGGTGCTTGACATGTGTGTGATCATCACTCTTTCCCTTCCTTCTCGTTCTCTTTTGGTAAGCAGCGCAGCGGCGCAAGAAGGGCTCTAAGCTTAACAAAGGTTTGGTGGAAGCTGTTGGCGATGTAGGTTAATATCAAGCTTCTCTACTCGAAAACCACTGAGTAAGAACCTGGCACACCTTCACCCTGGCTCTCGTAGTTGCTGTCTGTACTCACATTTGGGAAAAAAATCTCTCTATTGCTTCCGTAGGTGTGAGGCATAGATGCTTTCTTCTGCACTAGACGTGTAGTGGGCGCTGTTGTGTTTCTATATTAGGTTCTATGTGGTAGATGAAAATAATGCTCCAAAGACTTTTTAACGATAAAATTGTGCATGTGATATGTGTACGTGATCCTTGCCACTTGTGGACTCAAGACATTCTAGCGCTTCAAACGTCAAGTGTTTAGCTCTAGTTCTAGTCTTTGGATATAAACATTGTTTTCATTGGCAGCAATTAACAGTGGGCTGAAGAGAACAGGAGGGCTCTATTATTTCAGTGGACCATTTCAGGCAGCAAACAGACACAGGCTGCAGACACTGGGAAGGAAAAAATAGGGCACAGCATCAGCTTTTATTCGTAATCTCCTCCAAGAGTCCCACATAGCTCAAAAACATCATGACCTACACTTTGTTTCACTAATAATTCTTATTGTTGAAGATTCATGACTATGGCCTCAGCTCGTCTGTCTGTTTGCTATTGATATTATGTTGTTTTCACATAACACATGGTTCCATATTCACACTCACTGCTAGCACTAGTGCCGTGTTCTAATGTAGGTACATACTCTCACACCGTGCATCTTGGACTTTTGCTGCTTCCTCCGCTGCATGTCATTTCTGCAAATTATAACTGTTGTGTATGGCATCCGCTGATTCTTTTCCCCATTTCCCCACTCCAATTAGCTCGCTGGAGGCAAATAGTTTCAGGTAGTGTGCTTAACCTCCTTTCTGATGCTGCACTTCATGACTCTTATTTTGCACGTATACCTTACGACAAGCCAGTGAAACTCGCTCAATACGCTGAAATTAGGGCACTTACATTGACGTAAGCTCGATAAGATAACTTGCCGTTTTCTTGCAGAGGGTACTTCCAGGTTGAAGGATGAAACCTATTTTCTGATGTAAACATACATAGCTGCACACAAGTGCTGATGAGTTAGTAGCAAGTCTAGCATCTATGTTGGAACTGGCCCCTTACTCTTGAAAGTATTGTCTGCCAAAATACATCTGTAGTAGCAATACTTTTCAGCACAATTTTTTGACGAAGAGGTTCGAGTTTGCAGACGACAACCCCTGTCAAAATTACTTAACGTCTCCGGCATGCTTTTGCGCATGCAGCATGAGTTCCCCTGCTAGTTTAGTGCACGCAATAGCCTTTGGACTGGACTGTGCATCATTGAATTAGCAGCCACTGTTGGATGCTGAAGCTAGAATGATGGCTGCTGCTATATCACAATACAGATCTTGTGCTAAATTTTTCTAATGTGAGCTGTCAAAAGAAAAGTAGTGAGGTGAAGTTGTATAACTGTATTGTTATAATAACTGGTATAACTGTCGTATTACCTGTAGCTCTGTCCTTTTCTTGTTTCCCCACGGAGATTTCTGTACAGCTTTATTGATTTTTCTCCACAGCTCCACACAGTCCACAGCGCAAGAAGCTGTCACTGCGCATGAAGAGCTTATCCCTGGACAGCCCCGAGTCGACAGAGCATGCCCATCGCAGGCGGCAGCTCACAGGTCAACCCAATTCCTCCCATGGGAGTTCACACTGCCAGTGTAATGCCACACGTTCACTGTAAATTCTTTGCCACTTGGCATCCGTACCCACCATACCACGCCTTTAATCCTACCTCAACACCCGCCACTTCCTACACTGACAATGCCACTCATGCACGATACAATCCAATTTTCTATGCTTGACCTTTACACTACATACCAGTACAAAAGTTTTCTTCTTGATAGCCTTTCAGTCCCTTTTCCTACCACCCAAGATAACTCCCTCGTTTAAAATGACTTAGTCCTGAGGCTGATGTTGGTGTAACACATGTTCTCATTCTCTGCTAACAGCCCCTCAAAGTCCAGTTCATGGGCGGCGCCAGCTTCTCAGTGCCCGCGCGGTACGCATGAGTTCTGTCGATCTTCCAGACGACAACGAGAAGTCCCTCAGCAGTGCCTCCACATCTCCCTGTCCCTCGCCTGTGAGTTAATTCTGTTCTGGAGCTGTTTTCTCTTTGTTTCCTTACACTTAATACAACTATTGTATTCTTAGAAACCGCATCGCCTCCTTCCAACAAACCTGTACGTCGTCCTGTATAACTTTCGTAGCCGTCACCAGGACGAGCTCGACCTGAAGTAAGATGTTGCAGTATTCGTGTTTGATGTGTCATTGTCTTAACAGTTGTCTTATATTGTCAGAGCTGGGGATACCATAACTGTTATTGACACTACAGACCCTGACTGGTGGCAGGTACTGATTAATACTGACATACTTTGTCAGAGTTAATGGCTTTGATACGTGATAATCATTTCAGGGTAAATGTATGGGCAAGGTTGGCTTTTTCCCCTCGAAATATGTGGCCAAGCTGCATCCTGGCGAGCGTGCCTTGCAAGTGCTACACACCATTCAAGTGCTTGAAGGACAGGAGCCTGTCAAACTGCTGAGGGATCAAGTGAGTACGCACGAGAAGGGCAGTCAGCTGGAATTAAGGCAACAAAAATTATATTTGAGTTCATTGCAAAAGCGCCCGAGTTTGGGTGGAACATAGAAAAGCGGATGACATGAGCCATGACGCAAAGCCAGCAATGCAATCGCTTTACGTGAACACGAAAAAATATATACAAGCCAGCCATAAGAAAAGGAGAAGGAAGCAACACAGGGGAAAGGGTTAAACGTGGCTGGGAACGCAAAAGAGAGGTAAGAAACAGAAAACACAACAGAGGAGGATGCCATCCTCGTCTGTCATGTTTTCTGTCTCTTGTCTTCCTTTTCAAAAATGGTCTCTAATTGTGGCATCAATCATGTGTCCTTAAACTTTGTCCCTTAAGCATAAAAACTTGGTTTGCAAAATAGCTCTAGCACATGGTTTTGTGCGCATAAGCCAAAGTTTTCAATGTACCGATCGGAGGTTAGGACAACAGAGTAATAACCCCGATTCTAATTCAGCTATTCATTTAAAGCAATGTAACTCCAGCTGCTGTGGGCCGATAGGTCGGGAATCACTCGAGATCCAATAACACGAAAACGTTTGCTTCGTGAGTCTTGGCTACTAAAAGTGTAAGCAATGCTGTAAGTGTTGCCTCAGTGTCTGACGGAGCACAAAGCAGACGTTGCCAAAAGCTTGCTATTAATTATTTCCTGCTATATCCAGCACTCAGAAGTCGGTACCGCTTAGTTAATACTCCAGTGACAGAATGCGGGTATGATTTTAAGGGAGCATTATTTAGCACAAACTTCACACGGCGAGCAGTTTTGAATGACAACTCCTTGGTAGCAAAGCTGGCTTTCCATTTAGTTTGCCATGTTCCCAGCATAAACCTATTATAGAAAAGGTGATATTTCATCACAAAAGCAGCTCCTTAGTGAAACTAAGCTCTGGAGCAGAACAATGGATGACGTGCATTGAGTCAACTAGACCATATTTAGTACAGGCCACCCAAACTCCTCCCACATTTGTCCAGACTTGGGTGTTCTTGTATCATTGGAGTTCATCCACCGGTTTGCCTGCGTATATGCCATCTTGTATGTTTGAGTCTCGAAGTGGTCACTTAGATCTGATTGTAGTGCTGAGTTCCACAAAGGCACACATTGTATCAAATCTTCTGTTTTCTGTGTATATTTTCTGTCTTATTTTTCTTGTATAAAATCTTGGAGAACTTACTACCATTTAAGCAATAATGCCTGTTGTAATACAAATAACTTTCAGTTACACATTACTGTGGTGAACAAAGACCATTCTGCTTCTGTTTCTTTTTTCGCTAGCTTAGCATGGGTACAAAGATGTCTTGTCTTCGACTAAGAAGGCAATAGATACACATTAGCTTTGGCTTGACCTCTTTCGATAACCACCGATTCCACCCACTGTCTTCACTTCCAACCCAAATTACTGTACAATACTGTGTACCTTACTCTTGTAATAGTCAACAGTGTTTGCTTATGAGATGAAATTCCATGCAGATCGTCATCCAAGTGGGCGATGAAGTCGATGGCAAAGTGCTTGTCCGGACGGGTCTGGGCGACAAGGGACTGCCTTGCCCTATCAAGTACCTGCAAGAAATATGAAGTCTCATCTAGAACGACCGAGCAAATCTTCATGTGCCCCAGTCCAGACCCATCCGTTCACACACTCTGTGTGTGCTGGCACGTGATCTTGCCTCGACAATCGCAGCACTCGCTGGCATCCTGCGGGCACTGGTCAGGCCTGCGCGTGCATACGCAACCTGGTTGAGCGACAGCACCTGAAACCCGATGATTGTCGACCTCGGCGTGGGAACTTTCGTGCTCTAATGCAAGCAGGGAGTGCCTGCTGCTGTGGGCAGAGTTTCTAGCAACGTAGCATCGTATTTTGTATGTTGATATTTATTTCTTCACCTTCTGCATGTAATTTTCTTTCCAGAAAATATTTTCTCTTGTGTATGCAGTTTAATTTGCTTGTTGATATTTCTAAACATCTGTGTTCCTGGTGTTGGCAGATGGAAAGAAATTATTTCTACGGGTACAGTTGGTCAAGAAACAGTCGTAATATTCTATTCACACTCCCGTTGGCGATATATTTGAAAATTGTGAACCTTGCAACAGCGCCGCTTTGCAAGTTGCTTCATTTCGCTTTTGGTGGACAAAGGGTCCGAAATACACCCCTAGTTATTACATATCATCTAAGAAAATACCTTGCAAAGAAGCCATGCTTACTGTTCTTTGTATCTCTGCCTGGAGCATTTGATTATAGTCAAGTTTGTTTCAAGCACAATAGCTATGAGTGAACTGGACTTGTCAAAGTTGAGGGCGACTTTGCCACACTGCATCTGACAGCTGTTGACTTAGTGGTCTGCTGTCGTCACCGTTGTAGGTTCTAGTATCACAACTGCATGTCTCATCCTTGCCCCCTGTTGGTCTGTTTTTGGCCCTGCAGTGTTGGCAGAATTACTAGATGCTACAATTGTAAGATTTGGAGCCTAGGCTCGAAATCATGCTCGTCACGTTCCCATGAGCGTGCGACTCGTACGCATGTCTACATGCATCCTCTTGTACAGTCTGCATGACTTTATTCATGACAGTTGTTTGTAATATATAATATTGATAAGTATGTTGAAACCTGCACCTAGCATGTAGCATTTGCAAGAATGATTTTCAGCATTATTTACCAGGAATTTTAGGAATCCAGTTAGCATGAGCTATGCTGCCTCATGTTTGTGTGCCACCATCACAGTTAAGCATATTCTCGCTTCTTTACTTTTGTGAAAGCTATTTTGGTTTTGTAAATCATTGCAGTGGCTGTACTTGCATGCCATTGAAGGAGAAAGTCCCTGTGAATTTATTGAGATATGTGCCAGAATTCATACCAAAAATTTTCAAATGTATCTATCGTGCTAAAGCCATAAAGTTCTGGTGCACTCACATCAAACAGGGAAAACATCAAACGTGAAGATCCCTACTTCAGTTTCAGTCTCGTGTTGTGCAATAATATTTATAATGGGAAGAGGTTACACTCAGCAAAGATTTCCTCGGGTTCGTAGATAAAGTTGAGTGGAGTACATTGTTACTTGTGAAATGGGGTAGGCAGTTGCTTTATTTATTCTATAAAGTTGGTATCATTAATGCTGATTTTTAAAACGATTTACCCAGTAGCTCATACTGTCCTTCTTGTCTTTTGTTTTATATGCTTACATTTACTTTAATCGCGTATACTTCATGCCATGTCTGAGAGACTCTTTCAGCACTGACTGACCAAAGAATGTTTTGTAGTTCTATGACCATGGTTCCCGTAGCTGTAGCTTTACACCAGAGCAAGAACGTGATAAAATATTGTCCCACAGGTGCTTGCCTGTTACATATTCACTGGAGTTTCCCTCGTGAGCGCATGTTGTTGTGGTAAACTGAATCTAACTTGACTTAATAGCCCATGTGTGACCACTCTGTCTCTGTGGCTCCTCCACACACAGCCATGAGGTTAAGAAAAGGTTGGAAGAGAAGAATGATGAACTGATTCATTATCTCCCTTGTACAAGTGATATTTTTATATACGAGTGATTTGGGGCAATGTCTTCAGCGGATCTCTCTGCATTGGTCTGTTGTTACCATAGAATGTGTTTGTCAAGTGTTTTTACAAAGGCACTATTGTTGGTGGTTCAAAGTCCAAGGAGAACATATACTATTATGCTGTTAGAGCACTTTTAAGTATGCTTGTTCTGCATGCGTGCATTTATGCACCCTGCAAAAGCTGTTTTTCCTAATATCTCTGTTTTAAGTTTTCTAGATATACCGCTTTGCTGCCGCATTGTAATACTTTGGTGTCTCTCGTTTAGTGTTAAAAGCAGCTACCCAGTGTCTCTTCTCAGTTTGTTAGCATATCCACAGTTTCCACTATGGTTTGCAATAATGCTCCTTGCATTGTATCCCATCCTACGTGAAAGGGAAGTCTGTGTCACTCTCCTCGTGCATCGTGAAGTGTTTGTGCATTTGAGACATGATCCATTTGTCAGGACACTGCACCTTTATACATGAAGCTAGTCGAGCACTGACTTTTTCGTGGAGCTGCTGTACGCTTTATCGTTACAAGAAAAGGAAATTGTCATATATATACTTATGTAGTTATGGCAGCTTCTGTTTGTACAATTTTTGTCAAGTGCACAAGGTATTAAAAATTAGAATGTTGAATACTTTCTTCGTCTGCTTATCATTTGATCAGCATTATTGGTAAGTTAAGATCAAAGTGACCAGAAGCTTGACCAATTCAGGAACTTCAACATTAATGGCTTTGGTAAGTTAAGTGTGTGCTCTGAAAATAATAAAGATATCCAAAAATCTAACAAATATAAAAAGCAGGGGAAATGTTTAGCCTTTCTGCGCAGAACCTTGAGAAATTTTCGTCAAACTGCTGGAAATTTTTCTGAAAAAGATAATGGACTCGTCCGGTTAGGGGGGGGCACTTGGACGAGTCCATTAATGGACTCTTCCAAATGGGCGAGTCCATTAATGGACTCTTCCAAGGGGTGTCCTTTACACCCCCGGACGAGTCCATTATTTTTGCTCGAAAAATTGCTGCAGTTGTGTGACCTCATTTCGCCTGTTTTGGCCACTTTTGACCTTGAACGACCTTCAATGACCTCAACGCGGCCTTGAATTAGTTCAGGTCATCGCCGCTAGGGGATAGGCTGTATACACAGCACGTAGACCAAATTTATCGGCAATTTTTGTCTACCACTGCGCGCACCTTTTCAGATCGTTCATTCATTTGGCGATAGAGGGCAGGAGTTGTCGACCTACTGGAACTTTTCCCAGCGACTCCCCTTTTTATTTTTCACGTGTTTATAGCTCTGCTGAACGCGTACCTTAATTCACAATGCTCGAAGTCAAGCACTTCTCTTTATTGGCATCGAAAATAAGCAGAATACAATGCTTTCAGATGTAGTGGCTCATGTGCCACCTCATTATAAAATGACACTGATTAGAATACGTAGATTGTACTAGGCTGCTCCTCATGGTGGCGATGACCGATGCCTACATCAAGAGTTCCTCACTGACATAAAATAAAAGCAACACCTGTAAACACCACATCCCTCTCTTCAATGCACCAATAATCTAGCACTATAGTTAACACTCTAGGAAGGACCTGGTACCTTCCCTGGAATTCTCTTTTCTACGGTACTCTACCCCTCACACAGAACTCACAAGGGTGGCTGTAGCTGCATACGTCTTGATCACGCTTTCTTGGACAGTAAGTGGTCTCCTTTTCCTTCCGTGAAATTCCAAGAATTGCCAAATTCCAAACATTGGGCGGTCTGTCATGCAGCCTATGCCAAGATGAGGACTGCTGGTAACTTGCAAGGTAGGCACTGAGCTGTTTCTATATCCTGGTTTTCAATGCATGCCAAGCTGATCTCACCATTGGCTTCGGGAACCTTACTGCAGTGTTATAGCAAGGAGGCCGCAAAGAGTAAGATGGAGGAGAATAACATCTCTCGGCAGCTGAAGGGTCCCTTGTCTGATTTCACACTAGCTGGTTCCACTGCAGGAAGACAAAGAGGTAGCAGATTCCTACGGACCACAAAGGGTCGTCTGCAGTGGAGAGCATGTCCCTAACTTTTGTGCATGTTTCCGATTTCGGCTAGGTCATCACAGGACGAGAATTTCTTCGCAAGTTGATGCGAGGTGTTGGTGTTGATAGCCTCTGTCGCTGCTTGCCTTGATAGCCCTTGTTGGTGTTTGGGTCAGGCTGCTTCTAGGATGAAGCATATTAACTCTTGGTGGTCTTCCCTACGCCCTTCAACAGTGTCTGGAAAAGTGACTGACAGAACCTTAGCCTCCTAGTTGACATTGGACCTGGCAGTCATACCGCTGCATGCAGAGTCATCACTGGCCTGGGAGCAATTTATGGAGGAGCTGGAGGATTTATGTGAATATACGTGACACCCAGACGTCTTCAGCTCAGGTTTGTTTGGGAGGGAGTCAAAAATGTCAACCACTATCCCTCACTCAATGATAATATTTGTAATGGCAAAGGTCCCATATAAGATTGGTGCTTGTGGCGACTTCGCACACCAGTCTTGATCCTGTGTGACTAACGCGCTTTGTCAATTGATTGTCACTCCTGATGTAGCCATGACCTGCAGGTTCTAGGAAATGCACGTTCTATACCACACTTGTGGCAAGACGTGATGCTGAACAATGTGGATATGCCTTCCCCTCTCTCTCTCTCTCTCTCTTTTTTTTCGTTTTCTTGGTGGTATGTTGTCCTGGTTCTTCGATGGCTCATCGTTCGGGTTGTCGTTTTGGCGCCTATAGCGCTCTCCAGGATTTTGGCTTGCTGGCTCACTGATTCGACTGCATGCGCAAACTCAAGCAGCCGTGCTTGCGTCATGTCAGACTTGCGAAGGCGGTGGTGGTATCGCTATGTTGACTGAGCGGTCTGCCTGCTTAGTTCCCCGGCATGTTGCTCGTGGAAGACTTGCTAGGATCCTACCGCCATAGCGTTGTTGATAGGCAGGTTTAGATATCAGATTTGATATCGGTATCGCTAAAGCCATACAGCACGGCAACGTTGCGTATCTTCATGCGATAACCGTCAATGCTCTTGACACAGAGTTACTGTCAGAGTGTTCGTATCGCTAGTTTGCTTTCGGGTCGATATACTTGCTTAGCTGGTCAACCGTAGTCTTGTGAGCAGATGTACCTCCTGCGGTAGAAGGTGATTTCGGTGTCGCGGTTGGTGCCAGTAGAGACGGTAGAGCATCGTAAAGATCGCACACCACGCCGCGTGCGTAATGCCGTAGCATTGCTGTCCAGTGAGGTAGTTCGTTGACAATCCATGAGTTGAGGAAATTTTCTAACCCTGGGACCCATTTTCGACAGTGGGATACCACGGACGGTGCATCATCTTCATGTATACCAAAAATGAAGAGACGACGGCGTAATTGGCATGGTTAGGCTTAGCCTCTCACAGTGTTCCTGGTCGTGGGCCGTGAATAGGTGATGCACAGTGGTTCGAACTTAGTTGTGCTGCATCCTCGTCACCAATGTTGTGACTCACTTATCATTTCATCGTAAAATTACACTGGTTACAATAAATAAGATTGCAGCGTGCTCCTCCACGTGGGGTTATGGAAGTGTCGTGATGACGATAATGATTGATGTCTATACCAATGGTCCCTCCCGCTTGTCGCGGATTACGATCCGCTCTGTGAAGACTTCCATAGCGTCCTTCAAGCCTGGATCTGCAACATAATAATAAAGGAAGTTAATCTCTGTTGTGATTACTGGCTGATTCCATGCATGGCATAAAAATCATAAGAGAGACTTATGGCTTTCTTATGGCTCTCACTAATGCAGTGATATATCCATGATCCCGGGCTCAATTTGAAAAATGCCTAAGAAAGCTCGTCGTTCTGGGTTAGTTTTAGCGATATAAGTGTTCGAGACCTTGTCTGTGGATGTCTGTTTCTGTCCCTCTCAGTCTCTGGTCTGTCATCATGGCCGAGGGCGTAACTCAGCAGTAAATTTCCTACACGGGGTCATATACCTTGACCCTGCAAAACATTTACTGCTACCTGCTGCTCTAGCTTCCACCTTTCAGCCCAGGAAAGAGAAAAATGTCGCAAAACCTCTCATGTCTACGTCGTAGAAAGAAAATTACGGATTAGGGATCCATGTGGCTTATCTCCTTTCCTTTCTCAGGTATACTGATAAATGTATACATTAGGGGGGGGGGGAGGCTGAGATGAATACGGTGAACCCTGGAAACTCGCTTTCTGAAAACGCAATGACCTTCCTTTCAAACTGGGACAGGAAAAGCAAGACAAAAAAAAAAAAAAAAGAATTGTCATAAAGCCTATATGGAGCCTTACAACTATAAAAGGCCTTACATCGACAGACCAGAAGGGCGTGCGGTCACTGATCAGTTAGGAGCATGTAAATTATGTTAGGAGCATGAGCGATATAACGATTAATGTTTTGAGGTGAAGTTTCGTTTTGAAGTGCAGCAGCTGAATGTTGGAAAATCGCTGACTCTTGGTCCCAATCCTTTCCCCAATGCCAGAAAATTATGGCACACTCGGACAACAACAGAGGAATCGCATGTCTCACGGACACATGCTGGAAACATGAGCAAAGAACGTATTGGCGCAGCTTTTACTTCGCCGCGACCTCCGCACTGCGGCCAGTCAGTCAGTGCGTTATGGTCATCACCGTTATAAACAACCAATGAGCATACAGCTCGCGATCGGTGCACGCGCGCTGCCAAATCAAATCTTCTTTGCCATCGTGCACGTGAAAAGTTACTTGGTTTTATTGCGATTCCAAAGATTCTAATTGGCGGCATGGCCTCGGCACCGCGCCTTCACGAAGCTGTCCGACAGGACAAGTGCCGTCTCATCGCAAAACTCATATCCGAAGGTAAGCTTTGTATAGTCGCACATTGAGAGGACGCACCGTTAATGGAATCGCTCGATAACGATTTCTTGTGACGTCAATTAGCAAATACTAGTCGGGAGGCTCATGTAGTGTTCCTTTAATAACGGCATCGCGATAGCCACGGGTGAATTTTATCTTAGTATGGCGATGACCAATTGATTACAGCAAACTACGCGCAGCGTCGACAAACTCGGTCTCGCGGTACAGTGTCGTCGTTTTTGTCGAGACGTGAGAAAACCTATTGGTGTATTCTAACCGTTTGCAGAGACATATGTTGCATGCATAACACAAACGCAGGAACAGACGTAGACGCTGTCGACAGCAATGGGAACACCGCACTCTTCAACGCCATCACCGATGGCAACCTCAGCGCTGTGCCGTATCTGTTGATGGCAGGGGCTAACCCAAATTTGTAAGTGCTTTATTATAACTTCGGGCACCTTCATGCTCATGACTGGCATTTAGTCGGTGCAGCGGCCAGGCTACTCCCGTACACGCAGCTTGCAAGCGCGGAAGCCGTAGCCTTTTGCAGCACTTGCTCGAATGTGGCGGTGACCTGCGTCTACGCGATGAGTGCGGTCGGACTCCACAGGACTGGGCCGTCGAGCTGAGTGACCCGCAGTGCCGACGGAAGCTGCTGACGTTCATCAACACCAAGCGAGCTATAGCTTATCGTTTTGACGACCCTACTGGCCTGCTGGAGGATGAGGTGCAACATGGACCCGAAGCCGCTTTACTCAGGAGACGCTTGGGGAGGGTGCGCAAGCTGGTTTGTCACGAGAGACTCAAGGCTGACGGAGGCTTTGGCGTGGTAGGCTCTGGCAAAAATGCCCATTCTCTGGGACGCCTCTATTCGAATCTTGTACCCGTAGGTGTACTGCAGCCCGTCAAAGGAAATGGGTGCTTCGACGTTTATTCCCTTTGTATCCAGCATCTACCTTTACTCATGTGACGACAGCATGGTTACCTGGAGTGGACCTCAATCAGTCATTCAGACGTTAGTTGCTCTGGAGGGAGTTAACGTAAAATAGGTTGAAGGCAAATACTGCCTTTTCTAGCATGTTCTGGGACAAGCTGAAGGTGTCTGTAAAGAAGTCTTCCCTCAGTGGCAGTAACTGCAAGGGACCGAGGACCGACATTCTCATCCACGAGCTCGAGAACATTCGGTACGCTTACTGGAAGATGCGGCGCTATCCGCTAAGTGGTCATTTTTCTGCAGGAAAATCACGTACCATTGTTACTTCCTTTGGCCGCTAGCTGTGAGCCCGGTGCAGAACATGGATGATGTCATGCTTGTTTTCGAGCTCGTGCAGTTCGGATCCCTCTATGATGTTCTTCACAACGGCGCTGTAAGTACGCACGACGCGCCTGGTAAGCGTGTTGATTACGTATCACCCTTTTACGTAGGGCACTGCACTGAGAAAGGCGCAGCTGGTGATGATGATTCAGCAAGTATGCGAGGCACTGCTTTTCTTGCACAGCCGCCGACTGTTGCACGGCTGCATCTCTTCCCACAGCATCTACGCCGTGACACCGTTCGTCGGGAAACTGGGTGGCTTCGAGTATCTGCATCATAGGTATTATACACCTCGGGATTTTGGAGGAACGTGCATGCACACACTTCCTTTTGCTCTCAGCGAAGAAGTTGGCAAAGGACAGAGGTATGTACCTCCGAGCGACGATGCCCTCAATTACTACTACAACTGGCTGGCTCCCGAAGTCCTTGCCGGTCGACCACCCACAAGGTCGTCAGACCTCTATCAGATGTGCGTTGTCGCTTGGGAGCTCTTCACGGGTAGGTCCACGCATTCCTCAGTGTTTTCTTGGTGAAACTTCCGCCTACTTTACAGAGGAAATCCCTTGGGAAAATGAGGATCGGAGCAGCGTGTATCGCAATCTCGTGCAAGAACGAAACCGACTGTACGTCGGCCCGGAGATACCGGCGCCCCTGGCTCACCTCGTTGAGACGGGGTTAGCCCCGGTCGCTGACGAGAGGGACACGGACCTCGAAGAAATCTACCAGGTTCTTTCCATTATGGTGCACGAGGTAATTGTACAAAGAAGTGAATGGCGAAGGCGCAGTACCCAGCAGCTTTCTTCTTGGCTTGGACAGAACTACAGCAACGCAAGCCTGTCGCTCACTCGGAGGGAGCCTGAGCCCAAGAAGAAGACTGCCGAAAAGAGCGTCTTTACAGGGCACGAACTCGCGTCTCACTTGCCCAGGTTTGAAGCTTTCAGTAGAGCGCCGCGACGACACTTTTAAGCCTTAATTGCAGGTCTTCAGCAATCATGGACAACGCGTCTGACATTGTCCTGGACGACCTTATCAGCCTGGTGGATGACGACAGCCCGAAATTCCGTAGACTCAGAATGGATGGCAAGTTTGACGGAATTTCGATGTGCTCGAGCGTGGACGCCATTGAATACGGGTACGCCTGACCAGGTTACGATTATAATAAACAATAATGGTGCAGGATATTTCATGCATGCGATTAGACTTAATCTAATTCTTTTCGCGCAGGGAAGCCGTCAAACTCGCCCGTCAAGAGAAAGCTGAAGTAGGCAGTGAACTCTTGACCTTGTGATGCGACGCTGAGGAAATTATTTTCTAGGCTTTCACGCAAACAGACGGTCGTCCTCAAAGGCCGAGGTCTGGGGGCTTTGCACCCGCAACTTCGTCCACAAACATTCGCATGTCGAAACAGACGGAGACCTACAAACAGCCCGCGTCAAAAACAAGCCCACCTGTCTGTCTGTTTTGCTTCAAATAGATATATTTTGTAACGTGATTACTCAGCAGGAACCTCCGACCAGACTTCCTCGGCCGATCGGTTTCGTGTCGCAGCCTAACCTCCGGAGGAATGTGCGCCAATTCAAGCCCGCAAGTCACAAGTGCGAGTTGTCACCATTCATGCATTACAGTCAGGTGCACAGGTTAGCCCTTTTCTCTTTGGCCTCTTTCGTATGTTTGCACTTTGGATGTACTACTTTTCAGCGTGTGTCGGCCACTGAAGTTTTCCGAAAATAAGGCCAGCGAAACGGTAAGGATTTATTGTTGTGACGTTCGTAGAGACTTCAGTTTGCAACATTTATGTGCAGGAATGTGTCAAAGGTAGCCAAGGGGATTTCGGACTCGTTAGCAGGTACGACCATGCAATGGGGGTCTGTCGAGGGCAGCGGTAAAATGATTTGACTGCGGCCGCTTATATTGTACAGGAAAGCCCGCATGGAGGACTTAGGGGAAGAGTGTGAAGAAGAAGAAGTCGTCGAGACATCTCCCAAAGTCCTGACCACAGCCGAGGGCCAGTACTCAAGTGAGTCCGTGTTCATTCTGCATTCAGTGGGGATTGGTGGGAGGCCTGAAGAGCGAAACTTCTGACGACGATTTCAGGCCTCCCAGCAGCGACTGCGGTGCTGAATGAAGAAAGTTACAGCACTGAGAATGGGGCAAGTATTACGAGAAGCTGGGTGCGCTAAGCCCCTTTCGTAATGGATGGCCTACTCGCAGGTCAAGTCCCTTCTGACTCAGCCAAATCACGCGTACAAAGTGGAAGTGGTGACTATGACGTGCCCCGTGGTGCAGCACACGCTGACCGTGACCAGCACAAACCTGACCACTGGAGAGACAACAGTCACTGAGGAATCCACCGAATCCCAAGTGGTGCAGGTGCAGTGGAACCCAGACGGCAAGAACATCAGCATCGCTACGCCTGACACGACGCAGAAAAGTGGTTGAGTCTCCAGTTTTCTTGGCGCAATAAAAGGGCTGCACAAAGTTTCTGAACTGCCACATGACAGCCTCTGTTGGCATTTGATGCTGGTCTGAAGGAACGCTGCTAAGCTAAACAGCTACTAAGCTTTACGGTGTGCATTGTATGTTTACCCATCTTTGGCCAATGTAATATTTCCGTATTCGGTATTCTGAAAAATAAATATATTCAAGAAATACTCCGTCCAGTCTGCGAAGTTCAGCCACTGACGCCGAGGCACAAAAAGCTTCCCATGCAGCTTTGTTCGGACTCCGTAATATTGCCTCCTAGGTTTCAAGCAGAAACTGATGTGCAAACAGCCTAAAGCAACTGCTCACAAATAGTTCAAAAACCTTACAGGAATTCCCAGTAGAACTCCCTTCCCTGCTTCCAGGTTAGGCCTAATTTAGTTATAGGAGCTTCCTCAACCGCCAAACATGAATTAGCATTCATGTTTGGCGGTGACGGGAGTAGTGTGACAATTAAGTTTCTTTATGTAGTCACTGCCTAACAAGAAGTGATTGAAACAGTACAGTATATGATGTCCAGCTGCGATTTTTTTTTTTTTTTGTTACACTGTGTAAACGCTGGGAAAACGCATGCGTTTTATGCGTCAAAACAAAAGACAAGGTGATACTTGCGATATATGCTTAAAACTTATTGTACTAAATGTTGCACAGATATTGCGTAACAATTACACTGATAGAATAAAATGCAAAACAAAAAAACTCACATATTTCATCATAGGAACGTGCTCTGCTTCTCTCATCTCGTCTGCTACGGACATTTCTATCGGTATGGCCGAAACTGCATACATTTTTTACACTGCTACACTCTTCACGGAGATTACTGCTTTCCTGCTATTGTTGTAGTCAAGCCCTGGATAAAAAACCGATGACACAAAAAATTTGTTAGGATAGGTCGATAGGACTACTGTTTCACTGAACTACGTAGTACTAGTGTTTTACCACCAGGGGTGCACACTATTATTTACATCACGTGATCACAAAACCTTCGCTTTCAAACTATGCTTTCAAATGTGTAAAGCGTGACGATGAACCTTGCCCTGTATAACAAGATTATTGAAAAGCTTTATGCAATCAATAAGCGTGTGTGCGAAGAAGAGCTACAGAACAGCTTCCCAAATGTACCTGCGTTTACGCTACGATGCATAATCTATCAAGAAAGACAACGTTACACCAAAAAGAACTATTACCGTCTGGTAAGCGTAGCAGATAAGTACTACGATGATTATAAAACAGCTGCTTCCAGCGGTGAAGCTCCTGGTTTCCTCCTTCGTTACGCAGACGAGATCGGGTTGGCCCCTTCGCTTCTTGCAAGAACCATCCTTCAGAAACACTTTGAGCACCTCGGAGAAGACTCGTCGAAACAGAGACTATCGGAAGCGATGAAAGATACCACGACCATCAGTGACGGACGGCTTGCGGTGGAAGTGTTTTTCTGCATCATCAACGATAACTGTTACGGCCCCATAATGGACGCAATGAGACACAGTCTCGGCCTCGAATATGAGTTGAAACTGAAGAACGATCTGAAGGAATTAGGGCTCGTGTTCCTCGACGAAGAGGCCCTCAGGGAGAGGGGGTACGACAAGACACCAGATGTGAAGCTCGAAATCCCTATCGCTGTAGGCGACATCGTTATCACTTGGATCGAAAGCAAGGCGTTGTTTGGTGAGGTTGAAAATCACAGCACCTACATGAAAGAACAATACAGGAGTTACTGGAATCGATTCGGTCGTGGATTGGTCATTTACTGGTTCGGTTACGTCGACGAGTTGGATAAAAACGGCGAAGATGGCATCCTGATCAGGGACTGTATACCAACAGATATAAAGCGTATGACAGTGGAACATTAACAGCATCAGAACGGGCAAAAGCTGTTATCTACAGATGTACAGCATTAAAAACAAATGCGAGCAGTTATGTTACTTTATTTATCAAAAGTACACATCTATATTAAAATGCAAGCGGAATGTTTTCGGAGGAAAGCTCATAGGAACATCTACATAAATTCAGTGAGGGTACCAATGTTTACAATCTGGACCAGTCATCTACACTGCTAGGACATACAGAGCATCATGCTGCACTTGGTTTAAAAGGCTGTACTGCTCGGTTGGATCGACTTCACAGATAATGCGACATCTTCACATTGTACTAAAATACCTGCATGTTTGAAGAAGTGGCATACGTCAGAAATGTACACCGTAGTGTGCAAACAGAGTCTTAACAGAAAATTTGCTAGGTTTGCTGCATATTTTGCAATATACCGAAGCCACATGGGACCAATTTTTTTTGCATCTCTCGTTACAATCACAATTTGCTTTAACTATTGACCTTCCACAACAGCACAACAAAGACGGACTGGAAAGTCTGCTTAAAACCAACACCATTGAGGTGCTGAAAATGGTGCTTTCGAAGGATTTGTAGGAAGCTTTTAGGTGAAGATATGAAGACCCACAGAGTTGGAGGTGCTAAACTGGAACAACAGTACGGCGGTGTCGTAGTAATTATCTTTGGTAGGAATCAGTCGAAGGGTGTGTCAGCACTATTTGATTTCAACACCAACAGACTATCTGTGTGTACTCATTCAAGGTTGTACCACACGACCAAACTCATGCATTCAATCATGATAACATTACATTTTTTTTTTAATAAGGCATGCAACAGATACAACTGTGTCATATTCGAACAAATGAATCCTAACTAAATACTGTACACACTATTTATATATATATTTTTGCAGACAGCGAGCCGAGTTCTTCTTTCAAGAGCACCCGTTCATTATTTCCGCATCCCCTTTCAAGACTTGAGCACAAACAAAAAACTGTTAACACAGAAAAAACAAAACTTGACACGACTGTGCTATGTCACTGGGCTGCATATCTCGGGTTAGATACGAATTCCAAAAGCTGGCAGTTCAAGCATATGCTGCACCATTACCAAATTCGTAAAATCTTAACGCAGTGCTGTATACATACACTCGGCGGAGCGAACTAAACAGGTACACAATTCAAAAATACAACACTAATAATTAGATAAGTGTCTATAAAAGAAAACCAGGAAATAAAATATGCATTTAGGAGTAGTTGGGATCGCAAGTATAAATATTTTCTACGTTGTTTTGTTGCTATCAGCAGGATTTTTTTCCAGTTTTATGTAACCTTTTGGAAACGCAGGAGGCCATAGCATCACATTCCGGTGATGATAGAAATTATTCCTTAGTTGTAAGTGTGGTGTCTTACGATCAATGGCAAGCCATGCACCCTCTGCAAAGGTGTGTAAAGAAAGGAAATTTACAGCATTTGGCTACAGAAATGTCCAAAGCTAAAAGAACAAAACACACAAACAACAATTTACAACATAATTATAGTAAAAAGCAACATTGCCCTTTTTTTCTTTGTACAGCACAGTAAGTCATGGCAGGGGGGCCTCCCTCCTCTCTCTCTTTTTCTGACTAGTAACAAAGTCGACGTTGTACAGACGCCTTGCAAGATTCGGCAAACTCCAGAGTAGCAGCAACTTTCAAGGTTTGCAGCCAACCAATTTTTGCCTATGTGGAACAGGGCGTTCCACACTCTACAGGACTATACACATATATTGCACAGAAATGGCGTAGACAAGTCGAGCGTCCCTAGCAGCTGTCGAAGTTTGCAAAGTTTGCGAACCCCTCGGTGGTTGCTGCCCCTCCTTCAGACGTGCTGGCAAACGGATCAGTGGCAGGCAGAGGGGGAGCTGGGGCTGCCCTGGTGGGTCCCACCTTACCCGCCAGGTGTTTGGGAGGAGCGGGTCTCGGAGGAGGGTTCTTGCTCTTTTTTGGCGGGAGCGCCGGCGTGGGGCTCGTAGAACGTGGGGCTGGAGGGGCAAAGGGGTCCGTGCCAAATGGGTCTCCGAACGATGTGGCATCTGCCTGCCGGTTCGAGGACAGAAATCTCTTTCACACTGCTTCCGAATCAACAGGGCAATAAAGGCAAGGACGTGTACCAGAAGATTGGAAGATTGGGAATGTGATTCCACTGTTTAAAACTGGAGATTGTACCTCAGCTGTAACTTATTGACCAATATCACTCACCAGCATTCCCTGTAAGGTACTTGAGCACATTATCTTTACAAATCTGGTTAATCATTTGGAATTCCATTCTTTCTTCCACCCTCATCAGCACGGTTTTTGGAAATCATTCTTGTGTCTGACGCATGCAGTTTCCTTTACTGATGACCTACATCTCCTAGATAATGGATCGCATGCTGACTGCATTTTATTGGACTTTGTCGAAGCATTTGACAAGGCTCCACACACACTTCTTCTGTACAAGTTAAGTAAATTAAACATTGGTAACAACCTATTAAAGTGGATTGAGTCTTTTTTGACTAATCGCTCTCAGTTCGTCTCTGTAAATGACCAGGAATCATCTCGTCTTTAGTGACATCAGGGGTGAGTCGCAATAGTGACACATTTATGCTAATGCAATGTGCTGTCGAGTTAGTTTTACAGAAAGAGAATGATCCATAGCCGAGTGGAAACAACAGGTCGTCGGATGACCTACAGGTCCTATTGAGCAGTAAAGACTTCACCTTTCTTGAACTAGACATCCCCTACTGAAACTTTGCTGAGCCTGCACACTAAAGTACAGTAGAACTAGGTCGCATAGTAATCTAAACCATCTTTAAGCCGTCTAGAAGCTTAAAAAGTAGCCAGAAATATAGCTTTACATCTCGCCGTCCGCAATGAAATGCAAGAATCCAATGGCGTGACTTCTGTAAAATGTCACTTACGTTTGCAGATGGGGCGCTGCTAGTGCCAAAAGGATCGAAAGGGTCTTTAGCAACTACAGATGAAGCAAGCAAACAGGAAATGTCAGTCAACTAAATTGTCAAAGGTATAAACAAATCTGCAATATCAGTAGATCCCAAGTTAAAAAGATGGCCTTATACATATGACAGACAAATATGTCACACAGAAAGTTTCATTCAGAATACAGCACTAAGGAAGCACTATGGAGCATTGTTGCTCATTGTTTTTTTTAAACAACCATCGTCAGGTCTGTACAGTTTTTGTGAAGGCCATGGTCTGAGCAACCATCCCGTCAAAAATGCAATGTTGTCCAATCTACTCACCCACACCTTCTTGCTCAGGAAACCCTGCTGCAAAGTAGTCAGACCCCTGAAATGGCACATTTTGTTCAGATTTTAGATTTCTGCACAATACTGATACAGCAAAGAGATACAGCAAGTTTTACTAAGCATACCTTCGTATCCGGTTCGAAGACAGTTTTGAAAGGGTCACCACCGAAGGGATCTTCTGCTCCAGTGCTTGCAAAGGGGTCAACTGAAACAGAAAAACCCTCGAACAGACCTGTCTTCCAAATCTTGGCAAAAGCAATCGTGGCAATACGCCAACGGTAAAAAGAGCTTGTACCAGCTTTGAAAGGGTCTTCTCCAGCAAAGGGGTCACCAAGGAAGCCATTCATGTCATTCAGCGGGTCTTTACTCTTGAATGGATCTTCCTTTAGTGGAAGGTGACAAAAGTTCGTTAGAAACATGCCATAAATGCGAAAGAAGAAGAATCATTTGGGAGAGCTCACCTTGGCTTCCTCTTCGGGAGCACTGACAAAACTGGTTGGGCTGCTTCCTTCCTGGTATTTGAAAGTAAAGCAACAGGGTTAATAGAGCTCTACCAAACTACTAGCAAATCAAAGCACCCAGCACTATCAAAGATTTACTAGTTAATACAACCTGCCATTAACAATTATGGCAGTTGTTGAGCTCAATTACAAGAATGAAGCACTGAATAGTTCTATATTCATCTAAAATTGATCTGGCACATCTTTCTGCTTTGGAAAATGCTTAACACTAAAACACAATCTTAACTGCAAGAAAATCAAAGAGCACTGGTCTGCTAAATTTTAAATGTGCATCACTTCTACACACTGTGCACACAACAGAGAAAGAAACTCAACATAGGGCCAACCGTGTTCGAAAGCTGTTGATACTCTGGCTCGTGTAAAAGGTGATCATCACGGAGGAGAGACTGCGGAACCAGCGACGGATCTCCGGCTGCTATCGCTCGGTCTAGCTGCGATATCCACGTCTGCACTTGGATTTGCTGTTCCTCCATCTGCACTTTTCTTGCTTTTTCCTGCAGCACGAGTAAGCCACTTCGGTGAAGCCTTTTCCTCACTAACACTGTACTGGGCATTGGCAGTGATCAAATAAAAATTGTTGATGAAATATGCCAATCAGACGACATGTACCACCAGCTGGACTGCCATTCACTGATCAACACTGACACATTGTCAGGCGTCTTCATTTGATCACGCCATGCACACTCTGTTTTGTGTACAGTAACCCCCGTCACCTCAGTTAGTAAGTTCACTTACAGCACAGGAACAGAATTAACAACTTACTGTACAACAACTGTTTGAAAACAAGAATCTACACAACCTACTTGGCTGATCTGAAGCTGCGTCTCTTGTTGTGTTTGCGTAAGGGACTGTAGGTTCAACTTCTTACTCTCTACTTCTGCACGCAAAACGCTTTCTTCTTTCGACAGTTCCTTCAGCTCTTCCCGCTTCTTCTGGAGCTGCCCCTCTTGTTCCTGAGCACGTGATAACATTACAATAAACAGGACTTTAGTTACTGATTGCTTGACAAATGTAACAAACCTCAAGAACCTTGGCTTGTTGTTCAACCTCCTTCCTCAAGGCAACCACCTGCGTGAATGATATGCAAAACAGTCAGATTCTGTGTATGCTGCCACACCAATGGAGTTTTCAAAAGTTGGGGACAGACGGAGGGAGTGAACTCCATAAGTACGCAGAACCAGCACAGTACAGTCCACCAGGAAACCAGAAGCAGCAAAAGCCGGACAGAAAGGACAACCCAAGGCAGTTAGAACTTATCAGTTGCACTTAATTAACTGCAATGCTACTCATCATATCAATGCTTTGTCTTGTGTTTCTTCCTGCCTTGTCTATCATGTTACTTTCAATACTTGCAACAAATATGAAACTATGAGACAGACTACGTAAAATCTTTGGAAAGTTAGTATCACCCTGCCTTTCTTATAAGGCAATCAAAACACGCAATGCATAGTTGACTGGTGGTGAAGTTGCCAATGTTCAATTGTCATGCTAATGCCCCTGGCATTTGTTGCACATCTAGTCTAGATTCAGGTGGGAGCTAGGCCAAGTCGTAGACAATGTTAGTGGTGAACAAGATAGAGGTTAGTGGCACATATAAAGAAAGACAACACCACTTACACCACAGTGAGATGCCAACCAAAATAATACCTTGTCGTTTTCCTCCTCAAGCAGCTGCCTAGCCTCTGCTAACTCCCTATCTACGACAGCTCTCTAAAGAACAAAATGTCGTTGGTGCATAAACCAAGCCATACAAAACAACAGTACGCACCACTCCAATACTACAATGCACGACCATACACATTGGCTATGTGTCTACCTCTTTATAGTGAAAAGACAGACAGTCATGAAAGGAGTCGCTTTCTATATGAGTGTGGACCATCTATCTAGCACCAAGCAATTCAGCTTGATTTAAATTTCACAACTGAACAATAATGAACACTGAAGGCATTTCAGAACAGTTATGCAGCACTTCTTAATACCATTAAACTAGAAGAATTTCAATGTGGTCCCATTACCTGTGTACTCAGGTCAGACAGTCTCTTCTGGGCTTCTTTTTTCTGGGTGTCCAACTGTTTCAACATGGCCGACATACTGTCAATTTCCACTTCGAGGCCCTTCAGTTCAGCCCGGCGTGCTTTCAGATCAGCTTCGCTCTGGACGATTTCCTGTTCCAATCGTGTCTTATCCCTTAAGATAGAAATAGTGACCTCTTATTATCTGCCTTGTCCTTCTATGCAGCAACTCCAAACACTGTACTAAGCTCCTTTAACTTCACGGCCTCCAAATTCTGTGACCTGACCTTACGACACAAAGGGGTGGTATTTAAGCTTTGCGAATTGACAGCAGACTGTTTGACCAACACAAGGTTAACAAGTTATTGCATTTCTTTAAGGCCATATGATTATTTGCAATGTTTGTCAGAAAAATTTAAGCTTTTTTGGAATAGCTGAAAATTGAAATGTAAGGTACGTTAAACGTTAGAAATGTTAGAGTAATATCATTCGCACTTACACTCTCAGCGTTTTGATTTCCTCGCCTATCATTTCCAGGTCTTTGTTCCCTGAAACTGGTGGCATCCCCAAGTGGTCAACAGGCACCGCAGTCAAAACGTCCTGCAACATGTAGCAGTTGTTTGCAACAAATGACCAAAACACTTGGGAACATACCGTTGCTGCCGGAACCGAAGGTTTCGGCCTCAGTGATGGTGGCATCATTTCTGGTGTCAGAGTCACGGGCAGTGATGCACCACTCAGCTTTTCAGACACAAAGTGCATGGCTAGTGCAAACTGTTCAGAGTTTAGGCAGCCGTTCTGCTTCACGTCACACAAGTTCCTGCGTGCAACCAACAGTATTGATGCTAAAGTGTCTCGTTTTCTTCTTATCGAAGAGTTAAGTTAAATAGTCAACTAAAGGAACTTACCAGATCTGTGCAAGGACCACCTGTGGAAGCCCCGTTTTGAGAAAAACATCTTTGCAATCCAGGCCGCTGACAATGCCATCCTTGTCGGTGTCTACGGTGGCAAAGAGCTGATCGTAATTCAATTTTTCGGCCCTTGATACCACCCAGGAAGAGGCCTCGTTAAAAGCCTGGAATATTGTCACCACCATCAAAAACAATGTTCACAATCTTCAATCTGCCTTGTTCAATCAACCTGCTATGTGCCCTACTCTCGAAATATAGCTACAGATGTATAAAAACAGTGCACCACGTACGTTTTGCGCCGCCACGTCTACCATAGAGGAAGCCAGGGGTGTGCTGGGTCGCCGCTTCACGCTAGTTGGGGTGTCAGGAATGAAGTCTGGCAACACTGTGCTTGGCTTGCTCTTTTTAGAATTTGGGACCAGCTCGGGCGGCAGTACGCTGGGTATTGTATAGTTGTCTAGTGCCTTGTACACTAAGTGCATTGCCTGAAAGATTTATACTCAGCCAAGCGACAACCTCAATGAAACTAGCGCCGAGCTACAAGAGATGAGCGTACAACTATGAACTCTTCCTCGTCGAGAGCTCCATCCTGGTCCACGTCGCTCAGATCCCATATCTGAAATGGAAGTAAAGCAAGTTAATCAGCTATCTCCTATTAACAAGAACAACGTTGTTATTCAAATGCCTCAGAAATGACTGTAACAATTTTGCGACACTTACCCTTCCTAGCACGTCGACGGGAAGTTTAGAGTTCATCATAACCTGGAGAGTAAGTCATGTCTATATTGCGAGCCCATAACTTAATGAGGAATGTAAAACTCACAGGCTTGACTTTGGTGCCAGGCAGCTTGCCATTCAGTGGACCGAGTGAGTTGAACATTTCCACATACTTTGTGTGCTCCAATGGCTGTTGGGTGGCAAGATTTTTGGCAAGTTTTAAATATATCCATGCAAAAGCCCTTGTAACAGAGGAAAAGTTGGAAGCTTAATTACCTTAATTGACCAGTCACACACAACACCTCCTTTTGTTGGCTCGTTCTAAAACAAGTAAAATTTTGAAAGAGTTGGCAAGGAAAGGGTTTGTTTCATGCTTGTAACTTCCACAGCCGTAGTCAGAACAAAGGAAGCACATGTACTAGGCCAGTATGTTGCTTGCGTTTTCTTTGAGTACCGAATAACATTTTTCTCGGGTAAAAATTTTGTAACGAAGCAAAGTAGCAATTTTGGCCCCATCACATTGACGCTACTCAATTAGCACAGAACCACAGAAACCTTTCGGGAAAGAAACACCAACCATTATGGGCGCTGGAACTGGTGTTAGGAGGCCAGCTGTTGAAAGAGGTTTTCCATTTTGAACCAATGCTACAAGTTTCAGTGCTACAAAGAAGCCTTGTTTGTCTAAGTAGCCCTTCACACCAGAGTCTGCCATGTCCCAGACCTATGAAAAAACAAAAATAAAATCATATGTATATGCACACATATATTTATAATGCAGAAAGCCAAGAAACCAGGTAAATATAAATACTTCATGTCAATACAAGAGGCATAAAAAAGGACATGTTCAGTGTCAATCATTTTACCAGCCGAGTAAACTAGGTGGCTCTGTTCAAAATTTTAGTTTTACAAGGCTCACCTTGCTAAGAACACTGTCGGGAAGGCCTGAGCGTTTGAGGAAGGCTGCGGCTTCCAAGGCACCCACATGATCTATTCCTGCTGGATCCACCTGCCACACAAGTGCATGCACAGTATTAAAAAAAAATGCAAATTTGATTAGTTGTGGCATAAAATGGGGCAAAAAAAATATTGCTTACTTGCTGGTAGAACGCCTCATAGGCTGTCGAATGAACACCTGCGATCTGAAGGACAAAATACAGCGTGTATTCTAATAGGGCGAGGTATGATTATGCCACTGTCTTGCGGCCGATAGTGCGAGGTTTTACTAATGATTCTTATTTTCTTCCAAAACTGGATAGAAAGCATTGCGAACAAGCTACAGGGATGAGCATTTTATATGGGCGGAATCCGCGTTGATGCACGACCAATCTGTGGGCACATGTAGACAACTTGGTAAATTCTCGACACTCAAATTTTAACAGACTGAATGGGTAAGGACGTTACGTAACAGCAATAAAGTGCGAAACATGAAAAACGTGATGCTCACCAGAACGACTGCCTTGAGCACAAGTTTACAAATAACCGATTAAAGAACGCGGATTTTACTCCAGCATCACGAACAAAAAACGACAAAACAAGCGTGGAAGAAATAAGAAACAGAAGAGCGCTGAACGTCCGGTGCAAACGACAGTTTTCTGTAGTTGTTTTGACACATACGTGTGACCCAATCACATACATTTATGATGATACGGATGCAGAATTGGATCACTGGACACCAGTTAACGACGCCTTTGAAGAGTTGAACATCAAATTTCTGATTCTAGAGGGTCCATTCTGTGGTAGTATTACTGCCGCAATAAGAAACATGTATAACTGCGTGATGATTAGCCCTAAAGTGAACGAGTCGGTAAACACCGGCACCGACCGGCAAACACGGCTCCAAGACAGCGTACTGTTATTGTGTCCAAAAGCAAGACGTGGGCTAAGTGTAACATTTCAACAGAGGATTTACCTGTGAAATGGAAGGGAGCGAAGCCATAGCTACCGCAGATAGATCAACCGTCCACCCCTACTCCGCGGGCTTCCGGATTGGATCGACGTGGATTGGATTTAGACCTCTCCCCATTTTTGACGCAAGCAGGGAGCGTGCGTTTACGCACCACGACTCAGCGATGACGACTCATTGGATATGGGGAGGGATAACATTTGGAGATAACGGAATTACGTTTAGCATGTTTTCGCCAATTTCATTTTTTTTTTTTTTTGCAAGGAGCTTTGTCTCAAGTTTTATCACGTCTGAATCTGTTCTTCAAGTGACCCATAAAATTTCTATGAGTAACCCCTGGCTTTCAAGAAACCTCAACATTTTTTTTTTTTTTTTTTTTGCTGTTTGTTGTAGACAGTTCACTATATTGACAACGTCTTCAGGCGCATATATATTTGTAACAGACACGTTAACATGTCTGAAGCGGTAGTAATATGCAGTCAGGAACTGTATGCAACCATTTATTTAAATGCACAACATCAGGAGGTTATCTTTACAGTTTAGAGTATTTTTCGATCTTCTTCTGTCTCATTTTGTCCCCCAAATTACGTTAAAACATAGATGCAATGAGAAAAGGAGTAATGCACAGCATGCACATCCTTCAACATGACACAAAAACAATGCAACCGGCCAGTTGGTACGAATGATACGCCATCTAAAACGAAACCATAAAAAAAGCCTTTTGTGATGAGCATGCACACTTCGTTCAAAAAAGAAATAAGCTTCCTAGTTTGTGACTAGACAGAAATAAAAAAATATATATAAAAAAGGAATATGGTCAGCATGAGTATGACGGTTCAGTCGGAAGAGATAATCAGAATAACATGTGGTGGGAAGTTGGCTCAGAAATCTTGGAGTGGGAACAGCTGGATGACCCGTGACCACTCTTCCACTGGCCAGACACCATTTTCTGCAACGTTTGGTGGACTTGCTTTCCAGTCCCACTGCTTCAGTGGCTGAAACCAGTTCTGACCGTAGTTGGCCTCAATGTACTTATTTGTCTCGCATGGAATCCTAAGCTTCAGGTCTAGAAACTCTGTCCAGCAGAGTTGAAAAATGGGAAATATGTACCTGCATAGCACCAAGATAAAAATAAAAATGTGTGCCACATACTGCCTGGGCATCAACTCACTTAAATTTTTTACCAGTTCTGGCCTGTGTTCCTCCATTCCACACGTAACTATCTTCCTCGTAGAAGAAGAAGATATCCAGTTTGATGTCCTTATCCCGAAAGGAAAGCTCATAGCTATCTTCCACCTGTCGGGACCATCAACAGTGGCTGATACAAGTTCTTAGTTTTTGCGAAAGTAAAACATGTTTACCTTTCCAAACAGATGAGTAAGTGGAAGGTCGTACATTGAAAACACAGAAATAATCTCAGGTTTATAGTCCTTTATAAAAACCCCAATATCTACGTCCGTCGTGTAAGGGATAACATCACACTGCCGGTAGAAACCTTTTGAGAGAAAAAAGGCAATACACTAATACGTAATGGCTATAAAGGACACCGAATATGTGTGTTACCTAAGCAAGTTCCACTGCTGATCCAAAATGGCACGTCCAGCTGATCCAAGAGCTGCTTCACCTTGGCCAAAAGGCGACGAACTTTCAGGCGAAACAGTTCAGCCTCAGGGCTCTCGTCACGGCCGTGCAGGGTGTGGAAGATCCTGGCACGCGTCTCATTGCACTCGATGAATGGCTGTTCCTTTAAAAAAGACTCTGGCGGTGTTGGTGCAAACGTTTCTATGCTGTTGAGTGACACAGGAAGTATTTCGACTCTGGCAAAATTAAAAAACACAAAGGCATCAAATGCTTGTAAAATACGATAGGTGTAACCATTGTACCTGTCATAGGCCCCGTCCGTTTTCAGATACGGCAGGTCTCCCTTTGCATCAAAGGGCAGGTCTGCAGACATGTTTGCTGCAGCATGCCACCAAAAGTTTCCTGGGCGCTCGTGAAAGATAACTATGTGCATCAGCTGAGTTTTGAGCGAGACGAAATAGTGTGTTGGGATGAGCACTTGCAGGCCGTGAGCCAAAATCTTGGGGTTTGGAACAGATAGTTTGACTGGTTTTGCAGCCTTTGGTGGAAATGCAGTGATAAAAGATTCTTCCTAAATGTGGGACAGTGACTTATTAGCACCAAAAATCAATTAAACTGCCCTCATTCTGGTGAGTATATCTTCTGAGTACACACCTGCCGGGAGGCAAACTGGCCTAAGGAACCGAACTGAACGATAGGTTGCTGTCGGATAAGTCCTAAACAGCTGGATCTATCATCCACAGTCGATCTTTCGAGAAAGCATTGCAGAATGTTTGGATCCAAGATAAAAAGGGGAAAGCTGGACCTCCGCGCAGCATCTAGGACGTCCTCGATGCCCTGTAAGAATTATTATCCCATGAACAGAACTCCGTAAACCACGGCAATGTTTTGCATGGGACCTTTCTGGTTTCTTTTCGCGTTAAACTTTTTTTTTTCACGTTCACGTTCCTCACAATCAACCACTGTACCTGAAAAACACTGCTTACCCATGTCTGTTCTTCAGGAAGAACTTTAGCCTAATCGGATTAAAAGAGACATGTTTTACTGAAATTATAGAAAATGAGAGTTCCATGTCGATAGACAATGCTACCAGTGAGGTTGATGTGGAAGGCAGAATGAGAAGAGCACAAGCACAATAGTCAAAAGGCTTCACCTTCCTAGTGATGTATTGGAGCAGAAATGACTGCAGAAGCAGCAGCCCAACACCGCAGACCAGAAGGCATAAAATCCGAAACAAATTAGCGTTCATACAGCCTCACCTTTTGAGTTAATTGTTCCACGTTTAAACAAGAGATACATAATGTTGCACAGCAGACAGCATAAACAAACCACACGCCGCAGCAGAGGGCGCCTGACGCCGTAAAACGCCGCCGCCTGCCGCCAAATCCGCCTTTTGTGAATGATGGATGATGAACAATCGAATCAACGATATTAATACCGTGTATTTTATAGTTTCCCGACGGCGTATACGTCTTGCGTTGTGTTGGCAAATGGCAACGATTCTCCGCAACACACGCGGTCCCTGCCCTTGACATCCGCAATTAATTGGAAATTACGCGGATAAACTTTACTTCGCTCTTTATGTTAGGTACGCATATCTCCCCTATGTAAGAAAATAAACAGAAGGAAATGTCACCCGATCCGTCGAGTAGGTAGGAGGAGTGTAGTTGGCTCAGAAGACTCAATCCCTGAGTAGTGAGGCTTTGGTGGTGATGAGTGGTTTCTAGTGCTGTACTTGCCATTGGAATATATGAGCTCCTGGATTACGAGTTCACTGATTTTACAAACTCCCATCTTACAGAACAAAACACATCTTCCCTCTGCTTCGGATTTCGGTGTGAACATTTGCTGTCCATTTGCTCTTCAAAGCATCTATCTTTACATGACAGATCTGAGCATGTGTTGATCCCTAAGACACACTTCTTTTGACAAGTATTTGCATAAGTATCACATAGTTTAGTGATTACGCCATTTCATAAGATAAGATAAATAAAATAATTACAGGTCACAATTACATCAATTGCAATAAAGTAGCCAGGTCATCAAATGCTTAAAAAAAGCAAAAACTTATATTTCAACAGAAAAGTTATATACATCACTTACAGTAGACAACATACTCAGGTAGATGGTGAGCAGCAGTTTGCAACAAGCGAGCTAAAACAGCAAAATATTTGAATCTCAAACAACAGGCGGCTGGTACATCTTTGACAGAGAGAGAGAACAACTAAAAACTCGGGTATGTTAACCAGTGAAATGCTTCTATCTCTCGCTCTGTTAGTTCTGTGGATAGCAACGCAGTGGCTGCTACATGCATCAGATGCGCACAGTGTAACCTCATTACTATGTACATGTTTTCTAATGTATACACTCCCAATATAAATAATAACAACTGTAAATATTACATCTCTACAATATTCTGTGCAGTCAGAGTCGTCAGACATCGCTTGCGGTTGAGCAAAACAAGTATTTTGTGTGTGCCCGTGTGTTATAATGCTGCCACACAACAACGTCCTCATTCTCTTGGACCAGCGCCGATCAGCTCATTTAAGGCAACATCCAGCCAGCACCGGTTCAAAACAGATCTGTAACGAAAACAAGAAAAAGGACGGGCAGTCCGAAGGTACAAAATAAATGGCTTGGGAAGACTTACATCTTTCACGAGGTTCGGTCACTCCTGCAGTCTGTTCCTGTACAGAACAGAGTGCAGGGGGCCACTGTGTTGCACCACAGACGGCAGTCCTATGCTGTAGCGTCGCGGGGACCTTCGCGATTCAAAACTTCCAATGCAGTGGGAGGACACGTGGGAAGCTACATACAGCTGGCTTTACACTTCAAACTGGATCTTAGGCTTCGGCCCCCCAGACTGAGCAGTATGTGCCACAAATTGCTTACAGCCATCCACTGTTTCTTCCCGGTTCCTCCGGTCCACTGGTAAACTATATCCATCTTTGCTGGTCCTCAGGTTGGAGCGTTGCTGCGCGAGCAAAAATGCAGGGTCATCCGTAACGGACCCCACCACAGAGTATATCGCGTCAGCACCAACTTTCGGCCAAGTTCCGTCACGAGGTGGTAGTGACACCGTGCGCGAATCTCTCACGGGGTGCAGGTGGCGCTGAAATCTAGCCGGAGAATACGTCAACGGGCTTCTGTTCTTGGGTACCACGTCGACGGGCATTGCACGATAGGGCATCGGGTGCCGTCGAATTGTCATCGCAGAGTCTAAATCACTGGAGTATCCGTCATGGCACGCGTGAGCCTTGGGGAACTGTACATACGTCTCGTGGTCACTTTGATAGCCGGGGGGGTCTGCAGAAGTTTCGTCAGACAGCGTGCCGCGAAACCTGTCGTTCAGCTGTGCGACGACATTGTGAAAGTTGGGGCTTCTGTGCTGGGGGTGTTGAGAATGGTCCGTTGGAGGATGATGCGGGACATTTGGCAGAGGAAGGGAGGGGTATTGGTGATGGTGGAAATGATGATGATGCAGGCGAGGGGACTCGGCGGTGATGGAGTGTTCGTTGATGCAGCTCAGTGTTTCCCGGAGAACAATGTGGTTCTCGGGGTAAGGCATTCTGACGGGTGTCCTGTGCTGCCGTTGCGAGGGTGGGGAGTTCCGGTTTGAGCCAGCATGAGGAGATATGCCACAATATGAACTTGCTACTGGTTTGGGCTGCTCTGTAGCATCTAGAAGGCAGAAAGTTGTGTGTCAAAGCTTCGCTATCTCTCTGGTGGTTGCAGAAACCAGAGGACAAAAGAGACCCTGTCTGCATCTTGTCATCAACAAGGTAATTTAGAAGATTTTCTGCAACTTTGTTTATACTTGTTTAAACTTAGTTTTCCTTCTGTTCACCTTTCCTGTAAGCAGGCTTATGTGTATCATACACGTCTTTTGCTGCACATTCCTTGTTGATGACCTTGAATTTGAGAAAAATCCTACGTATAGCGTGCAAAAATTGATTACCTAGTTCCATGCTAGGAGGAATGCAGTTATTTGGCATGACAGGGACAAGGCACTGTTGAGAGAGCTTCGTGTAGGGTGTTATTGCATCTTGGTGATTCACACCACGCTATAGAAAAGGTGAAAGGGGAAAGGGTGCAGAAACAGAAGCCGTGCACCTCTGTCAGTATGGCACGAAACATATACGAGACACTGTCGCAAAATGAAGGACTCCAATGGTGTTACCAAATTGGTACCGTAATGTTCATCCGTGACGATTAGTACGATTCAGATTAAAATGCTGAGCCAGTCAGAGAAATTACCAATTTACTTTATGTACACAGAAACCGACAGATGGATTCTGCTGTACTCTAGAAATGTGAAAGTAAGTGAGGCATGCAGCTGTGATGTGCATGAAATGCTGTAAAGTACGTGGCTGACAGATATACTGTACACCAGGTGGGGCCATTTCAGGTAAGAAATCAAAATGCATGACTACCGCGGGATGGACTCGTTGGTGTCAAGACACAACCTTTGTTAACGGCACGCAGGCAGAATAAACACTCGTGACACAAAATAGAGAATTATGTGTCAATTATGTTTACAGGAATGCAACAGAGGCACACTGAATCAAAGCAAAAGTAAAAAAAAGCCAGCTGTTGCTATCTGCGTACAAAATTGTGGCCATTGACCCCAGCGGTGTGATAAAGAACTTGGCCGCTCCTAACTGTGAAACCAACAACATTCCCTACGTACACCATCTGAATAAAAATGCTGCTGTTCAGAGGGCTGATTCATTTGCATGCGACAATTCACTGTGATTAGCACATGCGGTGCCTTTTCGTTGCATACATGTACACGTTTTCACACACACACAAGTTCCCATCTTAACCTAAGCTGTGACAAATTGGCAAGCAACACAAATAAACTCTGAAGGTCAGCAATAATATACATATACTCCAGGGGAATGGAGGAAAGCTGTAAACCTTTTCGGAGTTGACGTTTACATGATCAGGAGATCCTGATGAAACGGGTCTAATAACTTTGGCTTCTTTTACTTGCACATCCGCAGCTTTGTCAGATATTCTTCTCTCTGATGGGAAGTCGTCAATTTGAGATGTGGGCTATGTGGAAAAGGATTATACATATTTAGAACAATGCACGCTGACAGTGGCAAAAGATATCTGCAAACACGGAAGCTTTGTGTTGAACCACGGTCTCAGCGATGAGCTCTTTTTGTCGCCGGAAAAACTTGAAAGAAGCCTCAAAAGAAGCGTCAAAGCAAGTGCTTGAATGAAATTCCGAATGCTAAAATGTTGTTAAAAATCTTTATAAAAATTCGCATTTTTATTAGTGCTCCAGTCAGCATGACCCTCTATTACTTTGAGCATGGTTTGGTGCAGCAATCAGGCAGAAGCTCAGATAAAGTCGTAACTTTTTCATT
Organism: Ornithodoros moubata; assembly: GCA_029532675.1. Taxonomy (NCBI): domain Eukaryota; kingdom Metazoa; phylum Arthropoda; class Arachnida; order Ixodida; family Argasidae; genus Ornithodoros; species Ornithodoros moubata. The sequence continues at coordinate 48,870 of JARGYV010091594.1, forward strand.
CCAGTCCATATCACTATGAATGGGCCCGGAAATGAACAAATTCACATTAACAAAGCTGTTTGAACAGTATGTGGGCACAAAGAAAAGTTTTCTACATTGTAATTAAAGTTTAATTCATAAGCGGGCTTTTAGGGTAATAGATAAGCAGAGAATACAACCTGGGCCATAATGGCTTGACTGCTAATGCTCCCATTGGCCTGCCTGTAGAGGTTGCGTGCATGTCGCGCTCTTGCCTTCAGTTCTTTTGGATATGGTGTTGGCAAGCGGACCAGCCTTCTCTGTATTTAGATGCAACAGGGAAGAAATATTGTTATGAAAAGGAAAAGGTAAAAGAAACAAGAAAAAAAGGGAAAAGAAAAGACAGACAACTGTACGAACCGGGCGGTCAGCATCAATGTCGCACGCAAATGTGATAGTGCCACGACGTTCTCCACTCGCAGCACTTCCACCATCTTCGATCACATCTGCATTTATACACAACCGTATCACATTTGTGTTGACATGCTTGCAGCAACACAGCATTTCAAAATATGCAGATCGAGAAAGGTGGACCCTCTGAATTTTGATAACAACAGAAGTATTCCCATAATTTTGAAGCTTTGTTCGTCAACTACATCAGCTGTGCTGTTACAATTTTGATAACCTTTCTTTCGTTCAGCATACAATTTTGGTAACATTTCTTTCGTTCTGCATTTTCAGGGGCTGCTGTAAGCGTAAGGATACATACCTGGTTTGCCCTGGTACACAGAAGATTCTTGGGGCAGCAAGAAGCACGTCAGCACCCTCTGGCCTGTCTCGTAATCAACGTCCGACTGCAGTAGCACGAGTGGCTTTGTCTGGTGATCAAAAAGGTGCACACGTGACTACCACCACTACAAAATCGTTTTAAAACAATCACGTTTTTGACACAGTCTACGGATGACTATGGTTGGAGATATTCAATCAAATGTACGAACTGCTACATTACAAACATGCGTGCAACTTACTTACTTGGTTCTCAGAAAGCCAAAGAGCATGAAGGCTACCAAGTTTGGCAAGACTGACAGGTAAGTGGCGCAATTGGTTCCCGCTCAGATTCACCATCCTGAGACTGCCCAAATGACCCAACTCGTCTGGTATGTTCATCAGGCGATTGTCCCTCAACGAAAGAATGCGAAGCTTCTGACAGCTGCCGATCTGAAATCATATGCATAACATACTTTCTGACTGCTAATCAACAAAGGCTAAAGCGAGAATAGAAGGAAACTAAAGAAGCAGCACTATTAAGTGTGTGGATCATACATTTAGAGTGTGAATTGTACAAATATTATTGCACCTTCCTAACTTCAACAGGCAGTGCTGGTGGAGAACAGCAGCACTTCCAAGAAAAGAAAGCAATTCAGCGTGCGTCCCTCAGGTAATACCTCAGGTGGAAGGTCTTCCATGGCATTGTCGTCAGCAATGAGTATTGCCAGGCTACGCAAGAGGCCGACCGTTGATGGCAGCGAATCTATTCGATTGCGGCTGATCACCAACTCTTCCAGCTTGTCAAGCCTGTGAAAAATTTACCAAATATTTACCAAATTATTTACCAAGGTGTACCAAATATATACGAAAAATAAACTCACTGCCCAATACTGTCAGGCAATGTAGACAAGTGATTGTCGTCTATTCGAAGGGTTACTAGTAGTTGCAAGCCTCCTGCGAGCAAATATCTGGATTACCGCAAGAAACTGTGTAAACAATACGAACATATTTCACACAGCAACGCATCAGTGGCACACTATCAGAACTTTGTGCCGGTACTTATCTGTTTGTAACCTGCCTGATACAAAAATGCCATATGTTACAGTGAATCAATTGAAAAGCAAAAAGGATAACTCACCCATGGTGTCAGGTAACTTTTGTAAACGATTTGAGCTCAACGTGAAGTCGGTGAGTCGTACCAGATTCTCTATCTCTTCGGCTATGTAAGAAATTTTGTTGTGACTTGCGTCCAGGTAGGTCAGCTTCACAAGGTTCCCCAGGTACTGTAAAAACCAATATTTCTAGTTTACACTGAAGAAAAGGGGACACGCCCTTCTTGGGAGGGTTACAGAAGTCAAAGTGAAGGGGCAAGCATAACTAAGCTATGAAACAGTGTTACTATACATAAATGTGACATTAGTGCGTAATGCAGATCTGCTTTGCAGATGTACATTCAATCAGAAGGCCACAGACAGAATTGGATATGGAGCAGAATACTGCGAACAAACTTTGAACAAAGAAAAAAATCAAATACTGGACACAATGCCACATGGAACTACGACAGACAGGGCATCACCTAGCACACTTCAACGTTATGTGAAACCGATGTGCAGAATGGCAATGCAAACTGAAAGGATGTGTTTAAAGGCTCATTACAAGACTACTAGGGGAATGTATGAATTCATACAAGAATTTCCTGGGACTCCTCCTCTACTCAGATAAATGAAATACATATGTGCAAAGAAAAATATTTACTCAAATGAAGAACTGTTTGTTAATGGTACAATATCTCTGACTGTTAAAAGCAATCTTTTCAGTTTACAGAGAACAACTGATGACAGAAGGACCTATCCTGGCCACCTGTTGTGGGAAGCAATAATGCAAAAATGTTGTGTGTTGCATATGTGGCAAATTTTACCAAGTGGACACCCGTTTTGCTGTTTGCACTACTTTGTACTTGTAGTATACAGTGTAACCGGATCCCTTTATATAGGTAAGTACAGAGAATTTTACAAATAATACATACCGAAGGGAGAGCAGTTAGCTGGTTGTTGTCGCACCACAGCTCTGTGAGGCTCGGCAAACTCCCAATGACTTCGGGCTAAACGCAGTCCAATATGAAAATGTAGCAGTTAATGTTTAGACTAAAGAAAGGAAAAGAGATGGCCAAAGTGTCACCTCACCAGCTCGACAAAGTCATTCTGTCCAATGTCCAATCTTGAGAGCTCTGTCAGTCGTGCCATGGACTTTGGCAATATCTTGAGATGGTTCTCACGAAGCTCGAGTATTTTTAATTTGGAAAGTCTGTGAAGAAATAACAGAAACATCAGAATGTAGACAAGAGATTTGTCTATCTTCTCAAAGACTGTACAGATATAAATATTTTAGCATGAATCTGTTGAACTCGCCTTCCAAAATTTGCAGGTAGGTACTCCAAGAAAGTATCATTGAGGTAAAGTTGTTCGATATTGATGAGCTGCGTGAATCCTTCGGGGAGCCTATCGGGAACAAGCTCAGCTGCATCACGTTATGTATTCAGATCCATTAGCCAACAGGTATAAACTTACTTCCCAACTGGATTGACGCTTGCTTCGACGACTGACAAGCACTTGCATCCATTGATGTTATCCGGAATTTCCATCACATCTGCAATGAAGTACACACATTCTGGATTGTAGAGTACCACTCAGAAGATTCACAATGTTCTTACTGTTTTTGCTAATGTCCAGTTCTTCTAAACTAATGAGTGATGCAATGGCTGGAGGCAACTGCTGTATGTCATTGTCACTGACATTGAGCTTGCGGAGTCCATGACAGTGAAATAATGGCTGAAAAAGAAACAGTGTAGAAAATGGAAAATATATTTTTCAATGTTTGTTGTAGTATAAGCAGTAAATAGCAAAGTATTTAAACTTCTTTTGTCTCATGCTATGTCACATGCATGTATTAAGCTAGAATAAAGTGTACAGAAATGCAAAATATGAAAGTCAATATATTAATCAATAAAAATAGAAAAGGAACTCAGTTTTGATTTTTTTCAAGTATTGCGGTATCCGAAATTTCATCATCCTGCTAGACAAAAGTGTCTTACTTTCAAGAACCGACTCTCAGTTATTTGCAACAGGCTCCCATTATGTCTTAAAATGTAGCCCGCTGTAGCCAAAAAGGGCATTGAAAAATTAAACTTAAAAAAATTTAAGGACACATTGCTACAATGTCTCTGTAAACGTAATGCACAACACAATATTCAAGCTCCAGAAAAAAATAGAACTAACAGTTCTATTTTTTCCTAAACATAGAGCTAACAGCAGCAGAGGAATTATTACTCGAGGCAACTCTTTGATTTGGTTCGCGTTGAGGTAGAGCTCTTCTAATGTCCGCTCGTAGTTGAACACTTCGGTGGGCACCTCATCCAAACTGCAGTGAGCATAGTCCAAGACACGCACTTCTTCTCGTGCTGGCCGAAAACAGGGGCAGTGTCGGAATACTGGCCCCATCTTCCTCTGGAATAGAGTTTTCAACCAATTTGTATGTTTAGAAAAAATTTTTTCCGGTGTGCAGCAAAACGTGCTTCAACTCCAAAAATAATTATGACACTAGTCACATTATAACAACAATACCACAAACATTTCTGAGTTGCACTGTTTTTAATGTAACTGGTTATCGAGAATCCCTTGAAAGGGAATCATTGGGAATTCATCACAATCATTTTCTGACATTTGTAAAGACTTTGTCCTTTTGTGGAGGAGGGGGTGGGGTGATGACTAAAAGCCTGCGGTGATGAAACAAACCTTGGCAGGATTTACGATAACCTGAAATGCTGCCTCCCGTTATTTGGAGGGAACACAATATCTGACTGAAACTTTACGAACATAAAACCTACTGGCCATGAAAATCAGTAAAGGTATAGGAGAAGAACCGTGCCTACCTCTTGGCCGCGTACAAGCACTCCTATCGTCCGCTCGTCGCGCAGACCCAAGAAAAATGCAAAAAAGATCGGATGCGGGAGTCTTTCGAAGAAAAATCCTCTCCGAGAATAAACAAACACCTCCGAGGTATCATGTTCGCACCGAACTGCTCGACTCTTTTTACCCAACCGTGATCTAAAAGATTGCAGCTGAAGAGAAGAGCCCCCAGCCAAGGGCCCGCCGGCAGGTTAAATATACATGGCGAACTAGGAAACTTGGATAATAACCAAAAAAGATGACGAGGTTTCGCTTCCCTCAATTTGTAGCACTTATGAGGAGGCCAAATTTAGGAACCTCCCAAACGGACGTATCCGTGCGTGGAAGCAAAAATAAATTCCAAATTCGACTGGACCGTCGCGCACAGGAAGACTCCAATCGGAAAGATGTTCTAGCGAGTAATACCACTGTGAGGGGACACTAGCTCTTCCGTACGTCAAGCAGACCCTTCGAGAGGACGGCGGCGTGTTTCGAGGACCGCGAAGACTGGAGATCGAGTGTACGTAAAACCCCTATACTACCGTAACGGTGATGTAAAGGGAACAGTCGACTCACACAGCGGTTTGTGTCGGGGAACGGGATCTCTCCTTCTGCTACATCCTCTCCGACGCTGTTGAATGGACCGCATCACTATGAGATATCAACATCACAGCTTCACAGCACCAAAGAGATAGATGAAAAAGAACGGAGACACTTTATTTTTTTTCGCTGGCGACTATATAACAAAGCACCGAAACAAAACCGGAAGTGCTTCACGGAACTTGTCATATCGACGCTAACGCCGCCAAGGCAATTGAACGGGAAGAAAACGACTGCAAAGACAGTAATGCCATTGAAATGTGTAAATCTAAAAATTTAGTATCGCACAGTCAGCAAAATGTCAAAGTATGATAAAGTGTAATGGGTTGTTATAACAACCGTAATCCGCATACGACGCCAGTATGGCCGCTTAGGTGAAGCAATTTTAACGCTGCGCGATGGTTTTGTGAAGTTCTCTAAAAATGGGTAAATGCTTATAGTCAGTACAATCTCGTCAGTGCTAAACGCTTTCTTCTTCTTTCCTTTGTAGCGGCGCAAATATGCGATCTGCCAAACGAACTACTGTTGAAAATTTTCGGGTTCCTGGACGGGGCATCGATTGCTCGATGTTCTTCAATCTGCAAGCAGTGGAATGCCGTCACAACTCTGATATTACAATGTAATGGAGCCTGGCACGCAATGTGTACAGCAGAGATAGACTCAACGATTTTGGCTGAGCTGACACGCGGCGCTGTTCACAGGTGCGCCATTTTTGCTGATCTACTTCAATTTACTTCACCAACGTGCAGCTTTCACGCCATACAGCAGAGCTGCACATGTATGATGTTCTTACATTTTACCTGCAGGAGCGAACATAATTCAAGTGCTGATGAGGCCATAGACTGGTTGAAAGTTTACATATGGTGGTACGGTACAGCATCTGTTGGAACGCAAAAACATGACGTGAGACACTTCGACATTGACGGCCAAAGCAGCATCATCTGTGCTAATGTATCAGGTGCGCAACACGAGATGAGGCTTATTGAACCCATGTTGCAGACGATATACAGGTTTTTGTTTCTTAGGCTCTGGCATTGTGACAGGCCACAAGGATGGAACCGTAACAATACGTGACGTAAGTGGTAACTGGCGGGTTCTCACGGAACACAGTGGCCCCATAAGTGACATTGCCTTTGTGGATGTTGTAAGAAAAGGTAGGTAGTGTTGAGGTAATCGTGAAACATCATTAATGGGAGATCTTAGGTCACTATGCCGACGACTTTACGACCTGCCACCACCATCACGTTATCACTTCATCCCATGACCATTCTATTCGTATCACTTCGCTCTGCCATCGGCCAGGACCCATCATCGAGTATTTTGGCAGTGCGGTGCTGCAAGTTAAGTGAGTTACTGGTGCAACAAAAACATTTTGTTCCTGACTGAAGAGAAATGCCTTTAAATCTAATGCCACATACCTGCCAATTTTTAACAGAGTGTCAGATGATGTGCTGGCTGTGTTGTTACACTTGAATGTTGTGATCCTGTACAAGATAAATCTTCAAGAGTGCACGTCAGGCAATCAAATATCTCTCACGAGAATGTGGTCAAACTCATTTGCATCAATGGGCCAAGTTTGGATGGGATTTCATGGCACCAAGGTACGTGACTCTAATGTACTACATTCATTTGTGCCTGCTACAAATTTTACTATATTAACAATATACTTACATTTTTGTAAAGCTTGCACATGTAAAATATGTACAGCATCTTACAGGTGCATATTATGGGCACAAACAACACGGTGCGCGAAATCAACATTGGGAGCCGTGCAGAGGGTGTCTGGGGGGTCTCTTTCCGTAGAAGATGGGACAGCGACCAACCTCTGTATCCCATGTATCCCACACGCATCACCATCGAGAGGGGAAGTGTATTCATTATGACTACAGGTAAATTTTAATTTCTATAACCAAGTGCTCATATGCTCACTATGCTGCACAGTCCTAAATACCCACTAACTGTTGCAGCAACTCAAGACCTGTGCATGAGTGCTGATGGCCAGTATTTCACCTCCTACCCAGCGGGACTCGAAATGGGGCACGTCACTGCTGTTGCACTGAATGGTGCACTGCTGGCTGTGGCGCTGTCACATGGAGTTCTCAATCTGTACCATGTGGCGTCAGTGTCGGACGTGACACGGCTCCACTTGAGTGCTCCGCAGTGGACAAAAAAACTTGCAAACGATGCTTTGAATTCAGTGTGCATTTCACACGGTGTTGACGGTGCTCCTCTGATAGTTGCCTGTACATTACGCCAAGTGTACGTTCTGCAGTGGGGGCTGTAATGCCTGGCGGTGCTGTGTGTCTGTGATCTTATTGCTTATAATTTAAATTTCACACATTGTCTAGTCTTGACCAGTATTCTCTACCTCCTATGGAGTAGCAGTGGTACGGTGACAGCACAAAGACCGTGCTAGAAGCGGATTTTTTCTTTCTTTTTTCTTTTGGTACTCTGCAAGATTTGTTACAGGTTGTTATACTGTAATAATAAGCAGTGGTGACTTTGGAAATACCTCGATCTAAGTTGAGTACTTTCTTAAAAATATAGCATTTGTATTACCATCCAAGGATAACAGTGAATACAAAATTGAACTGTAACTGTATGCCTGGCTCCGGTTAGAGAGCATAGCCAAATTCTTTCAGCCACGAAATGCTCTGAACAGAGGTCGCTGCAAATAAATATAACTTGTTAGCATAAATGTGGTAAAATCTACTCTACATATAGAATATCTTACAAGATGCCAAGATGTTACCACTTGAGAGGAGAAGGAAACATACTTTTAGGAAAATATTCTAGCCCAATCCAGTCTTCATATCCATGGTCGTTGATGATAGCGAGGACGTAACGATAATTAATCTCTCCCAGAGAATTAGGCTCATTGCGGCTAGGTGCCTGTGATATCTGAACGTGGCCTGCAAAATATTACACAAACATGCACAAAAACTATTCTATTAAGCTGTGATTGTCTTTGAGATGTAAGTAGTGTGCAAAACACATACCGACGAGTGGCATGATATCTTTGATAGTGTTTGTCAGGTTTCCAGATATCATTTGCATGTGAAAGACGTCCTGCAAAGAACCCTTCACTTCAAAAAGCTTGCACCGGTAGCCAACTTGAGGAACTTACCAGAAGGAGTTTTATGTTTTTGTGGTTGACTTCTGTGACATATTTCTTACCTAAAGCATAGAGAGGCAGACTAAAAATCTACCAATGTTACACAGCTAGACTCTAGGCAAGCATAGTCCCACTGAAACTTGTACTATACATAAGTGAAATGGAGGGATGCACAGAGACATCGTGTGTAATCAGCTCTGAAAGTCCGTTGTCACTTCCTGGTTTGAAGCAAAAATATCTAAGTGTAAGGTTCTTGGTTACCCCACTGTATAGCTCTTGCTGCAATGTTCTTGAACGACCCCAAGAGAAATGGCAACAAAATATTGATTTTGCATCTGACTTATTTGGGATTGTGAAGTCCAGAAATTTCCACCTGTCCAACAGGCAAGCACTTTATGCTTGAAATAATATGTTTACCTGGCTAGTGAGAGAGGATGAAACCAATACTGTTTTCCAGAGGCTGTCTACAATTTCTAAGTCCCACGAGCTAACCGTCAGTAAACCTGGTTCGAACATACCTTGAGCATAACTGTTGAGGAAATAGTTTTGCTTTACTTCTTTGCATAACGGTTCAATGACACCGATTATGTTATCCTGCAGAAATATATATAAAAAATATTTTTCTGGAGATAAGGATGCGAGGAAAGGTTAGGTTCTCACCTTTTCCAACATTTCTGCAGCTATTTTCAAATTTTTTATATACACCTCTTCACACTGGGCCGAATGACTGGTGTGTGTTACACCCGCCATAACGTGAACTCTGAAAATAAATACATTTTACGCATCATGACAATGTTTGAAATATGACAGATTATACGGACTTTTTACATCCAAGCGCCCGGGCATACTTGAGCGTCAGTTCCATACTCTTGATGAAATCGTTTTCATAGCCAGGGAGAGCAGCAAACCCAAGCTGCCCTTTGAGCACATCCCCTTCAAAAATAAATGTACGTGTTAATAGCGCAAACTGATGTCTCACATTATTATACCTGGATAGGAGTTTATTAGGACATGTTCAACTCCTGCCTGGTTTTTGCTGTGCAGCATATCTTCAACTGGCACATCGTACGGAAACTGGCATTCGACTGCACGAAATCCTAGGCTCTTAGCTACAGCATAGCGACTCGCTAATGTCCCTTCTTTCATCATAGTGGTAATGTTTGCCGCAAACTTCAGAACCATCTTGCGATGCTGAGGCGAGATCAAACCGCCGTTTAGGATGCAGACGACTCTGCCGCCATACAGCGATACTGATGTCGATGAGACGTCGCAGCTACGAGGTCTATATATATATATATATATAAAAAAAAGCACACTACGCACTAGTCTACATTGCCGTGAAGGCAGAAGAAGTATTCGTGACTTCGGCGGTGTTATCTTAAAACGGAACTTGTTTCATCCGTGACCACCCTTTCACCGACAATCATATTTTCATATTTCGCAGATTATTAAAAAAAATAAAAAAAAATAATAATAAAAAAACGCGGCGCCTAAGAGTGACATTTCGACAGCATCGGAAAAATACGGAAGATGCTTAATATCCCTCAAATTTCGCCGATCAATAGCAGTTTGAAGTTTCATTGCACTTTTTTCCCACGGGTCAAAGTTGTCAAAATGAAAATAAAAATTGCCAAATATTTCACCTTCACCCAGAAATGCATTGGTGAAATATTTGACATTTTTATTCCCACAACTTCGACCCCGTGCGAGAAAAAATAAATTGCAATAAAACTTCGTTCACAATCAAATATTATGTCACTGTAAATTTAAGTATGGCTTAGGATGTCAAACACAGCATAAGACTCATTTCTTGGTGGTGTCAACTTGCTTCTACCGAGATACTGAACACACAGCTAACGATTCCTTGTGGTCTATCCGCCAGGCATCAAAATCTGCCTGCTTTTTGTGCTCGCAGAGGGACCTGGCCGACATATCTAATATATATTTTTTCTATTTATCCAAGTTTAGATAAATTTTCAGTGGCTGGATCTTGAAGGAAAGCTTTCGCAAAATGGCTTCACCTCAAGGTTCAAAGACATACGCAAAGCACGCTTTCCGGTAAGAAGAGTCATCGATCAGAGAATGATTTACAAAGAACACAATACTTTTATCAAAAAACTAGTTCAGGATATATGCAGTGTGTTATAGTGTGAAATATGCATCACGTTCCTGTGCGCTTCGTCTGAATGGTGTCCAAACCGTACACTCCTTTGCCAACGGTATTCGTAAAGAAGACTGCCGTCGTGACAGAGACTGTGTGGACGACGAGCCCAGAGAGCGCTAGCCTGCTAAGCCTGATTCTGTCGGTAGCCAAAAGCAGCATGTGTGCAGGAGAGGAGACAGAGGAGAAAAGGGCGATCGAACTGGACATCGTGGCGGGTACAAGCACACTGAGCGGATGCCACTCGTAGGCTTCTGTCGTCCTCAAGGCGAACGGCAACATCAGAGATACCAGAGCCACTCCGCCTCGCAGTTCGCCAACTATAGAAGCGCCCAGACTGAAGCACACCTGCACAAAAAATGTCATGTTTTTGTCACAGTTCCTAGAAAACTTTGCTACCCACCTGTACAAGCGACAGAGAGACCTTGGGTTTGTTAATTCCACTGAGGAAAGAATGTATGACGGTGCTCCTCATTGCTTCATTCACCGCAAACCCTGCGCCCATAACCAAGAGGGTGCTCCACGGTATAGCCTTTTCGATGACTGACCATGTTCCGAACCGCTGAAGTCGCGGAAGCGCAGGACTTGCAGCCACGACGAAAAGGAAGAGTGCAGCGAAAATGTGCGGGGTTTCGTCCCCTACCCAATGGTCGATAGACAACAGCTGCGGCCATCCGGTCATGAAATAAGGCGCGCGGAAGAAACACAAGGGTACCATTGCGAAGAAAGTCAGGCCAACAATGAATTCTTCCTGTCGCAGTTTACACTGCTCAGAGCAACAGAAAGCCTGTACAAAATAAATTGTTAGTAAGCACGGATCTAAAAAAATCTCCCCAACAGATAACTCACCTTCAATGCAGTATTCATGACGTCAGCGTTAATGAGGTTGGTCTCAGACTTTTTCAAATACGTACAAGCCAGAAATGTCCAGATCGCAGTAGTGTTCACTAACAAGGCACAGATGTTGACCGTGATCCATTTAGAATACGTTACCAAGTCGTCGTAACCCTCTCTGCGTAGAAACGCTTGCAGGTAGATATTAGCCGGAGCTCCTGTCAAGCCGCACGGCGCCCCACATATTGCCGACAACACAACGCCGATATGGAACGTCTTGCGAATGCTATCGGTCATTTCCGCATCAGCCGAGAGCTCTTCTTTCGAGCCGTTGCTCTTGTGGCGCATAGAACCTTGCGATTCGTGATGATTACCCTGTTCGTGGACCTTCCGTTGATATTCCTTCAGTAATCCTTCCCCGATCGGCAGGACCACTGCTGCGGCCGCCGGGGCACTCATCAGAGAAGCCCACAATGCCGCGGACATCATCAGAACTAGGAGGGTTGCTCGTAGATGACTGCCGAGCGCCCGCAGGAGCATCAGTGTGATACGCTTCGGGACACCTTGTTCTTGCGAGGCTGCTGATACCAAGGAGCTCACCAGACAGAATAAGACGCCCTCGTTGAAATAGTGGGAGCAGGTGGCAGCTGTGCTCATAATGCCCATCAGGGGCATTGCAACAATGGGAAAGAAAGCAGACACGGCTAAAGGCACCGGCCGTAGCAACCAGAGGAGGGCGAGAGTAATGGCAATATAGATGGATTTGTAATGTTGCCCAGTTTCCATGAGCAGAGGTATAGGCATCAGGAGCGAGATCATACCAACGAAGATCCTCCCCTTGTCCATGAGGGAAAGCGGAAGGGACTCATCTTGGCTGGCGGCTGAAACGTCTTCCTCGAGGTAGCGCGGCGCCATTTTTTTCTCGTAACGCTGGAACGGAGGAGAGACCTCGAGAAAAATTGTAGTACGAGGGGCTCGTTCGGCATTGTCAGACCTCCAGGCTTCCTCCGGGAGAAATCCGCCTTCGTAAGCGGACGGTTCGATAGCTACAGCTGCGGCTCGAGCGTCAGAAGCTGAGATGGCGATTGGTTCATCAGCAGCTTCGGCAAGCTGTTCGTTGTTGCTTTTGGGTCGAAGAGAAAAACCGAGAGACGGCTTGCGGCGCTCAATGCCGTACACATTGTCAATGGTTGCGGGAAGGAAGTCTGTAGTCTTGGGGGCGCGGGACGTGCTTAGGGCCCTGGGGGTCTTTTGCGACATTGTCGACAGCAAGATGAACAATGATATAAATTTACGCTTCCGAACGTGGATGAGAATTGGAACGCGAGGCGCGAGCGATGCGAGTCATGGGGACCTTTTTCTTCTTCCTATGTATGCGCATGAGCTACTTTCTGTGGCTAAATGGTGTATTACTGAACAACAACTGAACAAATGCTTCTGCACTGAGTGGTAGCCCTAGATCGACGCCCGATGACGCAGGGTGTGCGACCTGAAGCTTTTCCTGTTTTACTTCAATGCCCAAGACGTATAGCAGTGCACATCTCGACGAAATCGGTCTAGGACGCTCTCTCTCCCGGAGCAACATGTCGTAACTTCAATAAAGACGCACGCGCAATGACGGAGTCATTTTTCCAGGGGGTGAGCTTTGTGTTCTGTACTAGACGGACTACATTTTCCTCGCACAACATCAATCTGCATGGGCGGAGCAGAATGGAGGACTTGAGTTGTCACTAAATATAGGAATTTTAAAGTATATGAACACAACGGTCATGCATGATTCACTGGCACTGACACAGGAACTTAGAAGAACAACAAAGCACCTAACTACACATTGCAGTGCCCTTTATAAAAATACATCTGTGAACCATAATGCTGTACACTTTATAGAAAAAAATCGTAATATGTTGTCGATATGTCACGTCACACATTTTCGATCATCACTGCGATGCCTTGACCGCCTCCAATGCAAGCCGACCCTATAGCATATTTCCCTTTGCGGTGCCTAAAAAATGAATACCACTGTGATTCGACAGCTCTGTGACACCAGTGAAAAAACTCATACCTCAGTTCATAAGTGAGATTCGCCAGAATTCTGCTTCCACTGGCACCGACAGGGTGGCCGAGGGCGATGGCGCCTCCATTCACGTTCGTCTTGGTAGGATCAAGTCCTAAGTCACGCTCCACAGCCAAAAATTGTGAAGCGAAAGCCTCATTGATCTGTGTGTTTTAAAGGTTACATCGTACCAGAAACAGTCAAGGGGCCACAAGAGTTACTAAGGATATGAAATGCGGACTCACGTCAAACAGGTCAACATTTTCTAAGCGCACTCCAGTTTTCTCGCAGACTTGTCGAATTGCTGGTGCTGGACCAATTCCCATAATTGTAGGGTCAACACCTAGAAAATGCATCCTTTTTATTCTCATGGAAATTACACATCAGCTGATAGAGTACACAGTCACCTGATCGCTACGTAAGACCTCAATTTACAAATTTCCTCACTTTACAACCTGCACCCACAGGAATGGGTATTCTGAATGAGCCACCTCTAACTGCGTCACAGAGGCCTTTAAAACAAATGTTAGCCTAAGAAGACACACATGTACAGTACAGTATCAGGCATGAAATCTGGTCTTATAGTGGACTATCCCCATAAATATGCAGCCTAAGACAAACAGCTACAGCATACCCATAACAATCCTGGGTCATTCAACGCAAAGTGATCTGGCGATGGTGCTAAACCATCGCAGACTTTTACAGAAAAACTCAGCACGTCTTGCAGGGTCAGAAAATCTACAAGCGCTAATATTAATTAAAAAATTCCCAGGCATCCTGCCACTACAGGGCTTAAAAGTTGGTGCTGCTATGAAAACCCATGTTCACTTTTGTGCACTGCTACAATGGTTCCACTGCACCTAGATTCCTCAAAATGCTTCTTGCATTTTGAAAATTCTTTCCTTCACGTCATCTGTATGTTTTTTCTGTTGACAGCGAGTGAGGCATGTTGCGTCGATAAGTATATGACAAGTAAAATTATTTGCATGCAGCTCTCACCAACATAGGAGTAGCCTACAATCCTAGCCAGGGGCTTAAGGTTGTGCTTGGAAACTGCGGCTTCGCTTGCAATCACAATAGCACCGGCTCCGTCGCATATCCCCTGCAGAGTGAAAGTGTGCTTCAATACGAAGAAAGAACCATCAGAGGTGTCTTACAGAAGCATTTCCAGCAGTGACTGTCCCATCTTTTTTGAAGAGCGCCGGCAGCTTGGCCAACGATTCGAGGGTCGACTGTGGCCTGGGGTGTTCGTCTATGCCAAACTCTTCCACCTTCCCTTTAACTTTAACATTTACTGGAACCACTTCTTCTTTGAATCGACCAGCTGTGTTTGCTGCGATCACCACACAATAAATTACCATTGAGATGGAAGCACAAAATCACAAACAAAACAATAGAAGTAGAGTTTCCTCCTGCATTATCACGTAGAACATCATGTCAAAACATCTTCCTGCCTAATCACTTCAAACCCCATTAAAACCCAACAAAGAGAGAGGAAATGAAACGAATTCAACAAAGACTAACCAGCAGCCCAACGTGTCTGGGACTGGAGAGCAAACTTGTCAGCATCTTGCCTGGAAACCTTATACTTGACTGCCAGGTTTTCTGCCGTGACTGCCATTGGTAGTTTGCAGTGCTGGTCTGATAATGTTGTAAGCAAGGAACACTCCAACTGAAAAATATGATATGTCGGCGTAAGTATGACAGCAAACATGAGAGGCGAGTCTTACCTCGGGCTGAAGTCCAAATTTGACTCCGAACCTTGTACCTCTTACTATGAATGGACTTAAGCTCATGTTCTCCGTACCAGCCGTTAATGCAATTTCGGCATTACCGAGGAGGATTTCCTGTAATGGCAAAAATGCTCATTTAATATAAAGACTAATCACACTGCAACGACTTGACATACTTGAACGCCGTTGACAGCAGACTGGAACCCGGAACCACACAGTCGATTAACAGTTAAACACGGTGTCTTTTCCGGAAGGCCACATTGGAGGGCAGTATGTCTTGAACAGTATGGGCTATCTTTCGCTGCCATCTGTTAAGAAAATGTTAGGTAATGTCAAAATATCTTGACAACATTACAAAAAGATTTCACTTTTGATAACGCTGACGTACTTGATTCACTACCCCTACGATGCAGGTATCCACCTGCTCAGGCTTGACACCAGCCGATTCCAATGCTCCCTTGGATGCGATGACAGCCAACTGAGTTGGCGTGAAGTCTTTGAGTTTGCCTCCCATTGCACCGAAAGGTGTACGTTTGGCACCCACAATGTACACACCTGGAATATTATCCAGATTTTCTCAAGTCCTCAAGGGTTTGACTGATCGAATATGATAAGGTTGAAACGTTTTCTTGAGATGTGATTGAACGAGGTTCTCAAATGTAAATGTAATGTAAATGGATGTGGCTTTATATCGTGAGAGCAGGCTGTTGAGAAACGCATTATTACTTGCTATATTGCTGTAGCTGTTGAGTGTACGCTATCAGCCGTTTATCTGAATGCACGAAGCTGAAGTTGTTCTACTGATAGCTGTCGTCCGGTTCGTCTTCCTCGAGCCTGCGGAAACTATGTTACCTCTCTAACGTATATTAGAAATCATAAGAAAGTTTACGCGGACGCTAGATAGAAGATACCAGGCTATTTCCTCCCACGGGTCACTAACCAGGTCCAAAGTGCAGCGAGCAAAAAGGGAACAAAGTGTAGCATACCATCAACTCTAAAAGCGACTGTGTTCGTTGTTTCTTGTATCAATGCAACAATGCAAGCAAAGTGAACATTTACCCCGTAATAACGATGCCATCTTCAGGACTGTCGTTCTTTGAAGACCTCAATACCTTCACTTGCGACGAATTCACAGGAAAACAAAAACTTCCGCTCCCGTACTCGTTTTCAGACGCCGGAAGTACCAGCACCGGTGGCGACTCGAGCGTCAACTAAAGAATCGAAACCGAAACTAATACTCAGGTGGGTACGTCCGTTCAACTAAGTTTCCGGCATTATTTTAAAACATTCTGTAAGACACAAAAATATGCATAGACTGGAATTGGAACAGCTGTATTAACGGTTCCCTAAGCTACATTCCACTCCTCAACTTGAGTTTGTTTCGTCCCATGATACGGGAATGGTCCAATAGTTTAGTTCGTCAAGTTTGAAGACGCCCATTGGTAACAGTTGATGTTATTCAGCCTACAAAGTGCATTAGGCAAAGGTCGCGGTATAAACGTCTCGCATCGATTTCTCTGTGTCCCGAGTCGTTTTAGCAACATATTCCAAAGCCACCCACGGCCCATGTGTTGCCTAAATTTGAGATTTACATGAACGAGGGGACATCCTTGAAGAGCTTCTGATCTGACTTGCTTATATGCTATACAAATATAGTGACGCCAAAGTCGCACTGCCGATACGGGCTCCCCTTCGCCGCGCACTACCTAATATTCGCAGGCAACTGAAACGATTTCCATATCCGAGCGCAAGGCAAACACAGCTCTTCTTACCGAGCACCTATTGCTGTTGCTATCGGAGCTCGAAACGCAGACGGTGAAACAATCGTCCTACGGTACGGGCAATAGAAAGTCGCGAACAAGAGAGAAAGAGAATAGAAAATCGGGTCTACGCTCAAGAAAAAAACGTAATTACATCAGAAGTTAAGAACAAGACTTAATTTCCCAAGTTCAAAAATGACTCTGCTGTTGTTATTCTGCTATTAGCAGACGGGAGTGCAAAAGACGGGCGTGCGAAACTGTGCTCGAACGGATCGGACCACTCCGGAATGGCTGAGGCGTTAAAGGGGCCCTGACAAGATTTTTTTCTGCAATGCAATCTTTAAAATAGTGCAGTGAAATAAATACTTTGGAGGAAACCGTTTGACCTCGTGAGTACGTGGTGGTGTATCTTTAATATGCCGTCGGAAAATAGGGTACCGAAAAATCTTGTCAGGGCCCCTTTAAATAAATCTATGTAAGAACAGAGTGTAGCGATTCTTTCCTTTTTCACGTGACTTCCCTCTCCTCGTCGTCCTTTTCTCTCTCGTGGTTTTCTATCAAATATAAAGACTAAAAGGCCAGAAGAAGAGCTGAAGAAAGTGAAGAGTGAAAAATTTCCAAAACAATAAACACATTGATGGGTGATACCGAAGGCAAGACCCGAAATAGCCCCGCTTCGTACGTGTCGAAGGATGCGAGGAAATATTATGCACCGCCGCTACAAAGTTTTCCATCGTTTCGCCGACCATGATTCGAGTTTGATGGCAACTAATAGTACACGGGTGAAAGAAAGCTGCAAAAAGGAAAGACAGGAACAATAAAACAGGGAGAAGGAACAAGAAAAATGGGGGGAGCACAATATGGAAGGCTGCTCCTCCATCAAAGCAAAGGGGAACGTTGAGCCGCCACCTGGAAGGTGATGGCAAAAGGAACGCGATATTTACGAAAAGAAGCAGAGTAAAAAAGAAAGAAAAAAGAAGGGGAGAGAGGTTCCTAAAAGTTCTTCGAATGTGGTAAGATGAATGCGGAACCACGATGAGATGATATTTTAGCCCCACGGAAAACGAGGAAGTTCGCACACGCTAACGGCATGATGGTCAAAAAGCGA
>JARGYV010091598.1:0-12735 GCA_029532675.1 Ornithodoros moubata
GTGTATAATAAGCCTTTGATTGTTACGTGGGTCATGGAAGGTGAGCTTTGTGCCACGAGAGATCTAGTGACGCCTTTATCCTGTTGCCCTCGCCTTGTGAAGGTGTTTGCGCCATGCATGTTACGTTGGTGTTGCAGCATAACATTTATTTAGTTTCTTGACCAGAATATTTGATGGACGGAAATAATTTGTTCAGCTCATTGGGGGTGGAGGATGTGTTTATAAATAATGAGGGAGGCGGTGTCGAATAAGGGAACTGCTTACACTGAACCACTGTGCCATTCATTGCAAAGCACGGTCTCTGTGTAAAATATTGGCGACGGTTCTTGTTGGTATACAACATTCTATCCTTGAATGCACGCAACCAATAAGGGTTATGGTGCTCTGTTTGAAATGAGGGATAATGAGCTCGCTGCTCAAAATTTTAATTATTTACTAGGTTTCATATTTGTTGCTACACAGCAGCTTTTGAACATGGACCCAAAACACACTAAGGCTGTATGGCGTCAGACACAAACGCATGGAGAATAAAACAGTCACATATCAAACGATGCATAATAAACGCACTTATCTGGACGAAACTATCCAAACAAGCGACATTTTCGCTCACCAATAAATATGTTTCTAATGAAGTAGTATTTCATGTAAAGTCTAGGCCCAAATCGAAAGCAATTATAATAATAAAGAAGTTAATACACTCTGTCAAAATGGAATTATCGACAGAACCGGTCGACGCAGATCGTTTCTACAGAATTCCATTCCGTACCTTATAATGTGGGACCCGCCTTGCCCCTTAGCTGTGGTCCAATCTGTTCACGTCTCCCGTTCCCGCACTGCCATCATTGAAATGTGCAGCTTGAGATGCGAACCGATATCGTATCTCACAGTGGAGGGCACTGTCTTCAATACGGTTTCAATATAACCGGTTTCTTAGATCACTCCTATATCGGTCGGAACTCTACTGCATCAGACGGTGAAAAATTACTCAGAGAGATTAAATGAAGAGTAGACTCCTTCGTGGGGAAGCTATGTTGACTTTAGCACCACAGGCTGTCACTACTGCACATACTCCAGATTTTTGGGATATAAAACGTTTTTCCGCAGATGCGGCAGCGAGATTGAAGCCCGAATTCCACTGTGTCTAGCTATTCGTATTCTTGATATTTATTTATTTATTTATTGCCACGGTCACTAACGCTGTTCCAGTAAAGGCAACAACGTCCAACTTTCTACTAAAGAAGCAGAAATAAAGGCATTGACACGAAAACAATCCGGCGCTGAAGCAGTAACGACCGAACACGAAAGTAGAAAGAAAGAAAAAAGAGTAGAAAAAGAAGAAGAGAAGAATGAGGACACGATAGAGAAAATAGCACTAGACATTGCGAAGCAAGGAACGCACCTTGAAAGCTTCGTACGATCGTATCTACAGCTCGGTATCTGTTCAAAGCACGGCACATAAACGAAATCCACTTTCTGGTGAAGTTCGTGTACACCAGAAAAAAGGGTTCCGCATCGCTTTTCTGACTCTTGTCTCTTCTTTGATTTTATTTTGAGCTCTCTCGGAACACCTCTGCACTTAGGAAAGTTTTTTTTTTTTTCCCGTCTCTGTCTCCCTCCCCTGTTGCCCTCTGTACTTGGGTTCTTTCTCTCGGCTACCTGGTGAAACTCGCCAGCCACTTTTGTCTGCTGTCTCTCAGACTTCCTCAATTACAAAAATCTAGTCTCGGTCGTCGCGGGGAGGGCCATCACTTGGGACAGAATGAATGTCTGATGCGCTTTGCTGCAGAAAATAGCGCGGAGGAGGAAGCGGACATGAGCGTGCGTTTCCATAAAGCACTTATTACGTCATGTCGGGCCGTTGATGGTAGTTAGGAAGGAATAGTAAACCAACTAACGATATATTAAGTTATTTCGTCTCCTTTCCCTGGGCGTGAGGAAAGTGGTTAGAGCGGTCTTGCAGACGACCATCAGGGAACGTCTTCTGAACGCGTGTAAGATACTTGAAATACTATAAGTGTGACAATACAAATAAAATATGTTTTCGCATAATACTGTCTCGGTGCATATTGAGCAACATTTCGGAGAAATTTCC
Organism: Ornithodoros moubata; assembly: GCA_029532675.1. NCBI lineage: Eukaryota > Metazoa > Arthropoda > Arachnida > Ixodida > Argasidae > Ornithodoros > Ornithodoros moubata. The sequence continues at coordinate 2,093 of JARGYV010091598.1, forward strand.
GTGTAAACACCGCAATGATACCAGCGCTATTAACCATGCCAACAGTAGGCTTTCACTCGTAGACAATGGTGCCTGGGAATGATGTTGCTGTCAATGACTGGTTGCAACACCTTTTAGTGTATGTTACGATACCTTTTGCCGTTAGCACAGCATGTTAAACGAGGCCTAGAGCTTTTCTTTCCCTCCTCCTTTTAGCTTGCTGTCTGCACTTCATCTGGCCGTAGTCCACGATGAAGACATATCAAATCAGAACATGCTCACCGACTGGCCTTAACGCGAACCAATCGATATTCGCCCCACGGTAAAAGAAGGCACTCGCGAAACCGCGCGAATGTCACGACCGCAATCTAATGCACATCGCACACTTATGTGAGACGTGATATTTACCAAAGACATTTCTCGTGCGAGAGCCTCGGTAATTCCGTTCTTAATCGGATGCGACTCACGCTTAGCACTTTCAGCTCACCACGTACGACCCACAAAAAAGCTGGTTCTTTCTGTCTTCCCCGGCGATCCCTGCCCTTTGCGGTCCACGCACAGACGTGTACACGAAGTAGGAAGCCTGAGGAAGTCGTGGAGGTGGAAATGTCGTCTCACAGAGACTTGTTACGGAACACCGATCACAATGGAAGGAGACGCGAGGTTAGCCTTTACGAAATCTGCCGCGCTCTAAGAGAAAAGGGGGCCATGATAGAGCGAAACGGGATGACAACCTCTGACGCGTCCCTGACAAAGGCGACGGTCGAGGTGAAATGGTCGTTGAAGTAACCGCTTATGATAAGATGTTTGCGTTCGTCATTCAGCCGTGCTGCCGCCTGCTGCTGCATCATGCGCACAGAAGCTATCTTCAACTGATGTTGCGATAAAGGGAATGGGGCGTGAACGTACTTAACAGCCCAGGACAAAGCCACTGTTACGATTTAAGTAATGTGTATTTGCCTTAGGGTGACCTTTCCACCGTTCACAAACAACTGAGGCAGTGTTTCTGGTTTCAGTCATGTAGAAAGAGATTTAGTAAGTCATTTCGTTGGTAGTGGGCATGATGTTGTAGCTCTGTTAGTAAGAAAAAATATGGAGATGTTTCATCCAGTGTTCCTTTTTTTCTTTTTCTTCAGGAACAACAAGAAACCGTTTTCTTGAGATGCAGGCGGCCTACAAGGTAAGTACAAAAGCGTAGAAAAGTGATAAACTCATCCGACAAAGCGGATTGGAATGTGAACGCACATACCGTGAACAATAATCATCGGGGCATGCCCGCGTGCGTGGTCATGCCCACCGTAGTTCTGAAGGGTACATTTCATTCATGAGTATCAGACTTCGTTTAACTCATCACCATCATGCATCCATCGTTGATATGGTTGAACTTTGATGCGCTTACCACCCCAACATGACGTCGTCTCAATCCAAGCTATCACGTGGAGGGCGCTAGTCTTCCCAGTGAACTGGATCCCAGTCCCAGTGATCTGATCGCCGTGCGACTAAATACGTTTTATTTCGGTCGTTCATTCTTTCGCAACACAGTACTGAAATCAGTATCAATCGTAGCGTTGCGTGCTCGGTGATACCGTGTCTCTTCAGGAACCATCGCTTGCTGCCTTTGATCGCAGTGTGGAATGACATCGTGCCAGATACCGGGTAAGTCGTTACCTACATCCTGAGACCTTCAATGACTTAGGAAGATTATAATTACATGTTTGCCTTCTTAATCGATATTTCGACAGAAGACACGAAAATGTTGTACTCGTCGCTCATTATTCTATTCGCTGCAGGCGATAAGGGAAGAAGATACAAGACGCGCACTCTACACGCGCACCTGTCCACCAGATCCCATGGTGCAACCTCCAATGACCGATAAGCGCTGCAAAGGCAAGTAAATTTGTGCCCATGATACGGTACACTGAAGCTGGTACACTTGAAATTGGTGGAATTCTCTTCAGTCACATTAGCTACCTATCCGACAACAAAAATCGTAATTAATATGAGCATGCCGTCCTGGTCATTAGCTCCCGTAGTCTCAATTCTACTTTGTCTACACCACGCTGATTGTTGCTCACGTTTCTTTCTCACTGCCCCGCGATAAACTCTGCTGCTTCACAAAAACAATCTGCACGTGAAACCACATATAATACGCGCATGGCGGAAGTCGGACCATTGAGCACGGAAATGTTTCCGGCTACACAAGCAGCTATGGCCACGGAGTGGCAGGAAGCTGAAATACCTGACAGCGGCAGGCAGACAATCTGTGTTTTTCTTCACAACCTTTTGAACCGTGCAAGCTACGTCGGGCGCAAAGGCGTATAGGAGACTATACAAAACGAGCTACTTTTGAGGGAGTGCCAACTGGTTTTCGTGGCACTGAACAGCTGGGCAAAAACTGTCCTATACTTAGGACGTAAGGATTTCCCATCTCAGAATAGAGGGTCTGCTCGTCTAACATCATTGCTTCGACTCCAAGATGCGCACCACGAAAGGAGGCTGAAGCGTATTATACGGAGGCGATCATCGGTTGGTGTTATCGAAGACAACTCTCGGGGCAATCGGTTTTTCTGCAGGAAATTGAGGGGATTCTTCTGGGCATTGTTTTTTTGGGTCAATTGAAATACAAGGGATGAAAGAAAGCTAAATGGCAATCGTTGTCTTACTCCAGTTCTGCTCCACATTATGGGCGCATGTGCCGATATCTCTGTGACCGACCTACCATCTAGTAATTTGCAGTGCAGGACAAAAGGAGAAGGAAGAGTGATAAGCCAGCTATCACTTATCTCTCCGTGACTTTTCTCACTTGGTGGATGTGGTTGTGTATAAAACGATTGGCCAATGTTCTATAGCAATAACTGTCCAGATTGAAAGCATTCAACATCATGTTTACTCGATGTGATAACTATTATATACATATTTCAATCGCCAACACGTCATTCTCTAACCGATGTGACGTCTATGTATTTTAATTTACTTCAACGGCCTTGTGTGCGACCACCAGAAGATATAAATGCCACAGCTGCACAAACGATTGTGTATGTTGTGGGCATCCGACAGGTACAACAGCTACATCTATTAGCATCACGTGATGTGCATGTGAGTGGGGCAAAACAGAACAACTGATGTAAATACGTGTACCTGGTGTTGTTGAATTTTTCACTCATTTTTTCTTTCCCCTGCATGGTGCGAAGTTTGGAGCCGGAACTTAACCAACGCTGACTTCGTGTGATGACGCGACATTATATTTTCGCTCTGACGTCGTTCGATGAGCTGATACGAAACGAATGCGCTTTCATCACGGCTAAATTTGACGTGGATCTCACGCCGTCTGCCGTGCAACATGACCTTGCTCGAATGGCAGTGGATTCGAAACGGCGAGGCTGAAACGCTCCCCTGATGGGTTTCCAAGAGCCTTTATTTCGGGCGCCATAACATCTGAATCACACGTCATACTAAGAGTATGAGGAAGGAGGTGATCAAATAGTCAATTTTGTATCTTCTTTGCACGGGTCGCTATCAATACTGAGGGCGACATACCCTGTGTGCCTATACAGTATTCAAGAGACCAAGCGAAGGAAACGTGCCTTAATGGGGACCGTGATTCTTACTCTAAGCATTAACATTGAACAGTGTCATCATGATTAGATTTGTGTGTAGCGCCTTCGACTACAGTTGAGATCACCTTAGTTCACAAGTAGCACAGGCAATTAACTCCAGCTTCGCCTGCCTTCCACCGTCCCAAATGACATATTGGAATGCGAGAAATGCGTTACAAATTTATTCTGTGTCTACTTTAAGCTTCTCTTGCTTAACCCAGACCTCACGCTGAACCGACAAAAAAAGTATACAGGCACGGTGTTGAGAGGGCACCCGATGTCCATAGCAAGCCCACGCTGGATGGGGCACCCGTACGCGTTCATGCCGTACCCGCAGTGATGCGGCCTTGGATTGAGTTTGAAAATATGACAAACTATGTTAGAGCGCTTCCACTAGGTCCTTAAGCCCTGACAGCATGGTTGCTCTTCAGCAGCGAAGCACCGTGGAGGTCCTACCTTTGAAAGAGCTGTCTCATACATCCATACGTAACGGGCGACATTTCTTCGCATGATTAACTGTGGCGAGAAAGCGAAAGTTTTTCGAATGTTCTGGAACCAGTTTGGAAGACAGGTTGTGTGAAGCGTGCCTGCACGATAGCAAATGCCGTTAAAATTTTTTCCTTTGACTTCTGACCGCGGAAAGTCATCTCTCGATCCTCGAGGCTAAGACATACATACGGGCAAACCTTCTTGATATGCGAGCTTCAGAATAAACAGACGTTACAATTTACGAGGCAGTCAGTAGGCCGGGCGCACGAAGATCTGGTTTACCAGGTTCAAAACAAAAGTTAATGATTGTAGAGCACGGCAGAGGGCATGCATGCACCACTGCGTCGTGCGTGACGCGGGAGCGCCTGAAACCGGGTGAGCAAAGTAAATGTACCACTTACGGATGTTTCATATATCTTGTAGCAATTGTCTGTAGGGATGCTGAGCAATAAGTGAAGCAATGAATAATGTACTGAAGACACAACATCGATTAGCGATTACCTGCTCATACCGGATTCCTGTATACGCTGAGCACTCCGTCTAATGACTCTGTGGCTGACGTTCACCATAATTTAGTGTCTTAAATGTGAGAATGTACTGTACAGGGCACGTAGCTAACGCGTGGGCTTCAGATATTTTAAGTAAGTCATACTGTTAATGGATATATACTGAACGTTTCGAAAAAGAAAGAAACATGGAACCATGGGTGCCTCTGTTTGAAATAAATATACCAGGCATAAAAAAAGAAGAGAAATGTTCTGCTTCATTGAACGTGGTCATAGCGACGTAGAAGCGTGTGTTCAGCTATCTCTAACCGTTAGTGCAAAGCAAAGGACCGTTCAAGGTCCCGTAACCGAATGGTCACGACCTGCGTCGTGCCCAGGTTCCCAGCTGTACCTACACACTCCGTTATAATGAAGCAGTTGTGCTCATTATACACTGACCCTGCGAGGTGCTAAGAATAGTTACCGACGTACAGACCGCATACGTGTGCACTGGTCTGTATATACAACTGTTTACATGTGGAAGCGCTCATTGTAAAAAGTCGCGCACTCGATAGTCCAGAGGAAACCAAATTTGGTGCCAATGCCTTCCCTGACTGGTCACCTTTTCTTCTTCTGCCTCCTCTTCTTTTTTTTTTTCTTTTTTTCTATCGAATACTGTATTCTCCTCGCTGGCCGTTAGCCAGGACTGCGTTTGGCCACGACTTGGCGTGAGTATGGGAGTATTAGAAACGGGCTAATACCGATCGGCCTTAAAACCGGCGACTAGCGCTCAACTCTCACCGCTATCCTCGTCTTCCTCGCCATATATGCCTCATCACAGTTTAAGTTTACAAAGTGTAAGATTTCCCGCTCGCCGTGCACCGTGAAAATATAATTATAGTAGTTGTCTATCAACCGTTCTTTCGTACCACAACAATGTGTACGAAGAGAGAGCACAGAAAAATTAAAACAGGAGCAGTAGAAAAGAAAAGAACGAAGGCTCAACGCATGACAGGTGCAGTCGTTGCTCTTAAAGACTTCATCGCTGTACCAACCACCCCAATGGCGCGGCAGGTCAGCTCGTGTACGCCACCTCATTAGCGAAATGCCATTAGTAAAACAGCTTCTGCCCCAGTTTCGCCAGGTCCTTCCAGTTCCACGACGAAAGCACCTCCGTTGCGACGACTACCAGCGCTCTACGGTTATTGTCTCGAGAAAGAGATAGACCTTGGCAGTAATGAAGGTAGCGAAACGTTGCAGTACATGCCTGCCCTTGAGTTCGTTATGGATCAAAAGCGGGGTACCTAATCAAGAGCGACAACGAAGCCTTTTTGCCACCACTCGACGCTGAGACAAAAGCCGAAATACCTTCGTGGGGGTCTTATACGAACGAGATACTTTATACCTGGCCTTTGTCTATTCAGCACCATCTGTCGCAAGAAACGGGCCGAGTGCTGCGTCGGTAATGGGTGCGCTGTTTTGAAACATGACGCGGAACGTGCTTCGGAGAGCAAAGTGATTATTCCTTGCTACAGTCACCGGGGGGTGGCACTTCACTTAGGTCAAAACAACGTTGTATTTTTAAGCGGAAACCCACAGACCATCAGGACGACTATGTAGCATGCCATTATTCAACATGCATTTATGCTTTCGTACACTTTTTCTCTTTTCGTCTTTGTTGTGCTGAAGTTTCACATTCACTTTTTCTTTTCATTGCAATTATCAACCGTATAGAGTTAAAACATTGAAGCGTTCAGTGAATACATTACTGGGCAGGCACCTTCGGAACTCGTAATGTCCTAAATGCCATCGTTGATAACATGATGAACAAATGTTTATCATTTTGAGACAGCGCTTTACAATGCAAACTGCATGCTTTGCGACTTCCTTGCGGCTAAGCTCCCGTCGCGTAACTGCAGAAAGTGGGATGCCTACAAGGAAGAAGCCCGCTTTCTGCAGTTATACGATTGACGCTCGCTCGTTTAGCAATGGTGCGTCCCTGGTTGTGTTTCCGCTACGAATGAAGAACAGTAACAGACTCTAGCAACTTCACAATGCAAGTGTTGTTCGCGAAAGCGTTTTCCGCCTCGCATCAGCAGCTCGTCTTTCGGCAAACTGCATTGTGAAGGTACGTCGTGCGCTTACATCCATTTACATAACAATGCATAACCAGGTGTTCATTCGCCCAAGTGAAAGCTTTGATACACCCGACGTGGAGGAAGTATACTCAGCTTCCTAGCAGTGCAGAGAAGCGGAACAAAGCCGAGCATCTCTGCCAGCAACAGCGTAATAAAGATGATAGCATGAAGCTTACCTTGAATAACTTATCCTTCTGGTACCAGACATCTTCTTCGTCGTCCACGGTAAAATCAACGTTCAGTTCGTCCCGCGAACGGGAAAGAATTTTACGCCTACTTATCATTGTGGTGTCGGCCTCCTTACCCACAGGGTCAGAGCGGACGGACTCCTCGCTGCCGCACCTGCAATATGGAACACTCAGAATAAGCGATCTATCATCGTAATTCCTCACAAGTCACGTGGTGCACACAAACGCGGGAATGAACGACGACAATAAATCATTGAAGGTGACCCATTCTCAATGCATTTCGCAGTCTCGAAGCATTTGAAACGAATAAATAAATTTATTTCGAGTTTCGACTGACATCCTCGAATCCGATGTCGGCGACTTCAGCCTGTTGTGGACAGGCAGAATCAGGCATCAGCACGATGGGTGCAGCTCATTCGTAATTGAACTGACGTTCATGTTTATTTACTCTCCGAGAAGGAAACTTGTCGAGGTGTCTACTTTGTGAAGCAAATTTTCGTATCATACTAGTTCACTCCGCAGCGCGTGAGCCCGAAATATATGTTTATCGTGGCACTGGTAACATCTGATAACATTCGCATAATGTAACAAAAAAGATATTAAGATTTGATCGCATACCTGAAGTCAATAAAATTATGGTGACTGCGTCAAGCAATTGATAATGCTGCTCTGGTTGCTACTTAATGGCATCATCAACACGAAAAATCAGCTGCGTCAACAAAGGTTACAAATCTCCAGTGCTGCGGCTCCGAGTTCTGACAGCTGTTGAAGTACACATACTTTCGGATATTTGATCCAAGGAACGACTGCATAGCACACTATGCCTGCCGCGTATCGCAATGCCCTGTCATTCAACCGTAGCGTTCAACCGACCTTGCACGCTTTCCTAAATTTTGTGCTCTTAGTGCCGACGTTTTCATCTAATTCGTTTCTTTTTTTTTTCAAGCGCAGCAAACATCAATGTTGCCAGCGGTTGAACGTAATCACAAACAGTTTAATGGCGATTCTAACGGTCCTTTTCCCACAAAAATCGTCTCGCACCATCGACTCCGCCTCTGTGCGTTTAATGTGATGGATGTAGGGCCCAAAAAGAGAAAAACTGGCCTTTATAGAGCATCACGGGAACGACGTAAGCGTCAGTGGGCTCTCGGCTGAAGCATACGGTAAAGGGGAATCGTATAGACGCCGTCTCATCTCATTCTGGCAAGTAGGCCGTCTGCGGCAGCAGCCATTCGAGGAAGCGTTCGAGGCACTTGCAGGAGCGACCTATCTGGGACGTTGACTTAGCAGCCATTCCACTTTCACGGGGTGCAAGATGCGTGTCTCTGTTTTGACCCGTTTTTCGCCTCACAGGCTCGTCAAGTCTTTGTAACAAATTTTCGCACCAAACGGGAAAATACATAGAGAAAAAGAAGTACTAAAAGAAAGATGTCAGTCAGCGTGTCAGCGAGGAAAACGGTCGCGGGTGATGTGCTTGTTTCTAAGAGGGTACCTATTTTATGTGCTTCAGTTGAATGCTGTGAGCTCAACACCTGGCGGTAACGCGTATTCAAGCTAGAACACAATTGTATGCTGAAAACCGTGTTAACTGTATGATAGGAACGCATGATAGGAGTCTGACACATAGGAGACGTGTGCATACCTAACTCATACCAGTAAAGTTCAAAAACTCGTTGCAAAACGCGAAATGCAATTTTGCCTTTTTCACGAGAACACGTTTTGTCAGCTGTGTCCACCTGCCGATAGCAGCCTTCAGCAAGGTGTAAGAACAACTTTCTCGCCGCCAACCCTTCCACGACATTAATGACCAGTTGACAAACGACGAAGGCGAGTACGGGCCCCCCTGCGAGTCGGACAGGTGAGCCTACACCTTAATTGCGTCATTAGATTGCGGACTGTGTCGAAGGGAACGAAGAAAGTGTCGTTCTACTTTTACGAAGGCACAGATGACACCGCAAGTCACAGCCTGTTCTACTCTCTTTGCTCCAAACGGTTTTTAGCCAACGATTAACCTCCAAACGATTTTGACTTAGGCTGGTAAAAGTTCCAAGTCAAGGCGCGACTACGAGTGACATCGAACCCGGGAAGGTCGGCGAACGAGTTCGTTTGCGCAATTGAAGACGACAATACCCAAGTCTTCGTGCATAGCAATGCATTCCAGTAGCAGCCTACTATGAACTTGCAAACGGGCAGCGATCACCGTGAGAAAGAAGTCGACACCGTTTCGCCGCTGTTGTGATGCGACCCCGCTTCACTGTCTATGTCACAGTGAAAGTCGAGAAGAACAAAAGACCTCTGTCGTCCCCTTGACATTCTGGGTTAAGCAGACGATCAACGAGTTCGTTGGGCTTGTTTCGGGAATCGTTCGTTGTGTACCGAGCACTGCCGATGTCGACAGAGACCAGAGCTGTGCCGAGCGCTGTATGGGCTGAACTGGTCGGGGACGTACAAAGATAGCATGTGAAATGAAGTCCGGTGACCGTCATTGTTTTGACTATAGAACATCTAGCTTTTCCGAGGCTTACCAATGACTCCTAGAACTTCTGACCCCTTTCTAGTAAAATTTAAAGCAGGCTTTCAGGGAATCGAGTTCGTATGGTTATCTTGGGGCAGAAGCTTCGTATCAAAATTTACATGCGCCATAATACAGTGTGATAATATGCACATCTGTTGTGCTATTCATTATCTCTGGGGTACTAGCGAATCTGAAAACCGGCCACAAAGGCAACGCACTTTTGTTGACACGGACACGCACCAGCCAGAAGAGGTCATAATCCTCTACCTCCATAGCCCGTGCTTCGCGAACCGCTTGCTCTACCCCTCTGACTTTGTCTTTTTTTTCCCCAACAGAGAAAGTGCGCTGTATGAATGCAAATGGTCTAGGTATGTTACAGCACCGCACATAAATACCAGCACTCGTACCATATGCCACAGGACCATTAGTATCCCGCCGCGTATAGCAAACATCGGTTATTGTGCCACACCCACATAGTTTCGTTTTGTAATGATGTGTTGTATAGTTCATACATGTTGCACTCCGGTCCTGCGATTCTGCAGCTGCTTAAAGCGGCGCTGCGGGAAAGTCGAGAAGCGTTCCGGTTTACGTCCCATCGCCTAATGCGACACCGCGCAGCATCTAGGCCTCGGAAAGCGAGATGAAATTTTGAGCCTTTCAAAATGAGATGCAGCAGCTTCTGCTCTTTTGAGAACATCTAAGTGCAGTGACACCGCCCATGCAGAAGTACGGAAGGCCATGTCTGATGGCGGAAGCATGGGCTTCCGGCATCACGTGACAAGGGTTACCTGGGGTGTCGGCGAAGTGCGCTGCGTGTGGCAACCCTTTAGTGACTAAATGTCACTAGCCACGCTTGGGCGAGACGTTACGTATTCCGGTTGCTGAAGAGACGTCCGCATTCCTCGCCTGTTCGCGTAACGGCCACATGCTCGTAAGAAAATCATCTTGTACGCGCGAGGCTGTGAAAGGCGGTATGGACCGCTGATAAGTCGTGAATAACACGCGGGGTTAAAATAAAAATTTTAAACATTCAAAAAGGTGTTTGAAGTTACTTTCCCCAGCAAATGTTGAGGAGAGAGAGAGAGAGAGAGAGAGAGAGAGAGAGAGAGAGAGAGAGAGAGAGAGAGTGCCGAGAGTATTCTGCGCCAAAGTGTTATTGCAGATTGAAATTAGCTGTGCCCAATGAGTTCATCAACATATATACATGCAGCTACTGAGTACAGCTAGTGCCAGCACAAGTTAGCAGGTGCCAG
>JARGYV010091599.1:0-12593 GCA_029532675.1 Ornithodoros moubata
GACTTTACATGAAATACTACTTCATTAGAAACATATTTATTGGTGAGCGAAAATGTCGCTTGTTTGGATAGTTTCGTCCAGATAAGTGCGTTTATTATGCATCGTTTGATATGTGACTGTTTTATTCTCCATGCGTTTGTGTCTGACGCCATACAGCCTTAGTGTGTTTTGGGTCCATGTTCAAAAGCTGCTGTGTAGCAACAAATATGAAACCTAGTAAATAATTAAAATTTTGAGCAGCGAGCTCATTATCCCTCATTTCAAACAGAGCACCATAACCCTTATTGGTTGCGTGCATTCAAGGATAGAATGTTGTATACCAACAAGAACCGTCGCCAATATTTTACACAGAGACCGTGCTTTGCAATGAATGGCACAGTGGTTCAGTGTAAGCAGTTCCCTTATTCGACACCGCCTCCCTCATTATTTATAAACACATCCTCCACCCCCAATGAGCTGAACAAATTATTTCCGTCCATCAAATATTCTGGTCAAGAAACTAAATAAATGTTATGCTGCAACACCAACGTAACATGCATGGCGCAAACACCTTCACAAGGCGAGGGCAACAGGATAAAGGCGTCACTAGATCTCTCGTGGCACAAAGCTCACCTTCCATGACCCACGTAACAATCAAAGGCTTATTATACACCCACATTATCAGCTCATTTTTACACCCAGAACAATTTCAGCGCGCAATGATACCCAAAAGGTGATGACCTCGTAGGCCGCAGTGCTGACCACCATGGACGGCTAAAGAAACCGGGAATTCACACATACAGGTCACGTGACCCACGTTTGCACCAATGTGGAACAACATATGTTGAACACGGTCGCTATCCCTGAACGAAGGACGTCGTGCCGAACGTCCTTCAAAACCAGAACACCTTCAGCCGATCTGCGCTCGTGAGACGCTTAGCGACTTCGCGAGTTATTATCGAAGTCAGAGATCTAGGCTGAACAAAGCTCAACAGAGAGGGACAGAAAAAGTAAAAAAAGAAAAACCACAAGAGAAACGAAACGAAAAGAGTCATGGTGGTCCAACGGCGACGAGAAATTGCTCCGTTCGCATTCCGGAACTGCTTTACCTGCGGCTTCTGCGGTCTCTCTGTCGCACGCTCCTTCCGGCTTGTGGTCGAGGCGTTGATGTTTACTGTAGACATTTTCGTAGCCATTGTTCCACCATGACAAAAGAGGTATAGATAGTCCATATAAGGACTTTAGAGCAGTTCTAATGTATTCACCTGGCCGTAGGAGAGCGAGAGAGAGTCAGGAAAAGCTTTGGGACGGGCGAGAGTGTGTATGCAAAATGAATGAACGATCGGTTTTGTTTTCGCGCTGTCGCGTAGTTTATTAGCTCGTTGACGTTTCAAGTTTGACACGTTGATAAGTATGTGAGTGTAACGTTATTAAGGCGTGGCGGACACTGTACTTTCATCTCTGCGGTGTAAGTGCCTCCTTTTGTCGTCACTGCGTCCTACGGGTGTTCTTCGTGTAGAGAAACGTGAACAAGTCTGACTAGCTGACAAATAAAGAAATGGATCGTGGAAAATTCGCGTCTGTGCGGGCGCACAGTTACATGTACAGTACCAGCGAATCAGAATATGAATCTAATGGAGACAAAATGTATCTCAGCAGCGTCTTTGCACAAATGAAGGCCGTGCCGGCCAATAAGTATTGGTAACTGTGCAACGTCGGTAAATCTCGTCCGTCCTGCCCCGAGACTAACCGTGAAATGAATTCTAAAACAGCTTTCGCAATATTCGCCACTTGAACACGCGAGGAGTAATTTATAACCATCGACCCCTTTCGTGAAGCGTCTGACCCCGACAGCAAGGAAGGCAGAGAAGTTAGGGGAATCACGTCAAGCCAGTTGCATCATATGCAGTCGCTGTAAGCCTGCTCTGCATCTGTCCCAGTTTAAACGCCGCTTTAATCAATGCGTCCCCAATCCTTGCCATGAGTAGCGACACCATCTTCGCGACGGGTTCATCTTGTGCCATCGGAGGTAAACCACTTTCGACCTTGGAGAAACGTTGTTCCATATAGCGGTATCCAGGCAGATGCCCTTAAAAAGGCGACAAGGAAAGAAAATATTAAATTTATTTCCTTCTGGAAAGTGATCGCACACGTTCACTCAGGCTGCCTTTTTCCTTCAATATAGAGGCACGAAAGATAACAGCAGACAACCAGGTAACTCATGTGGATAACGTGAGAGTCTATAGAGGAAAAGAAGGTACTGGCTGTGCCAACGTGAACTGCGTGCATTATGCCCAGTATAGTTTCAAGTTCGCTACAGCTCTCGGTCATAAGTCCGTTTATAGTGGGTGCTAAAATCAATGGAGGATTTGTTGTGTACTTGTTACGCCACTACGAACGACTTTGACCCGGACCAATGACCTCAGGACGCGAAACAATAATTGGCGATTGTAATGGGAGTCATTGGAACCAAGCTAGAACCTTCGCTTTCAAGTTGATGTGTGATTACGTTATAGGATTGCAGTCGCGAAGAGAGCTTAGCATCTTCTGGTCCTGTGGTCTAGAATTTCCTCCTTAGCCTCATAGAATTTTCTATCTGCATCTTCATCCACTTGTTCACGTTCTGTTGTTATGTTTGCAGTCATACTCATGCAGCTTACGACAAAGTAGTCCCAATGCGCGCTGAAAAATAGCGCGCACAAGTTGCAAACATAATCCCTGCTTTATACGACACATAGAACAAGAATAAAATGAATAATCTATATAAACAGAACACGGAAATGACTTCGACACCCACCTATATTACGCCATAAAACTGTTCGTGATTGAGCGGAAAAATAAGAAAGGCGCGAGCCCCTTGTGCACGGTACATTCCGTTACGGAGGAAATTATGGTAGGCAGTCTTTATGAATTGCCTGAAGAAGAAAGCGAAAAAGAGGAAAAATAGAGAAAGAAACCAGAGCAGTTACGCAAGAAAGGGAGGACGTGGAATTGGTTTCTTCCTCCAAATCTGAAGTGCCCGCTTTGTGTGCCATGTAGTGCTTCGAACGAAATTGGGCTGCTCTGAAACCTTTAAGGGCGATAATCACAAAAGCATCGCTGTCAGGCTAATCTGCAACGAAGTATCGCGGAACACTTCATCTGTTTCGCGCTGCTGAGCAAGCTTGCGTGTCTCTCGTTGCGACCCCTGTTTACGTACATCGATGACTGCCGTAACAGGGACGAACGATTGGGGCGCAAATTATGCGAGTCGTTTTTATGTAAAAGACTATGTTCACTGAAACCATGATGCGTGAAAAGAGGACGAATCAACATTATACTGCCATTTCTTGTTTACTTTTTGCATGTTCTCGTATAAACCGCGGTAGTACGCATGTTGCAATGTCTTGAGATGATGCGCAATACTTTATGGCCCATTTTGCACCAGCACGCCCCCTGCGGTTACCAACTTTTCCGATGTAACTATAGTTATAGTGGTTAGTAACTATAAATCCATGCAATAGACACTGTTAGCAGTCCACGTCACGAGCGAGGCATTCGCGAATCACGTAACAAAAGCACTCTTTCGTGATCTGCCCTGGTGTACACCCAAAGCACTCCCAAACATCCACGAACACATTCCAACATTTCGATATGTCACTGCTGTCTGAAGCAGACATGAGCATAAAGTGTTGTACAATTCAATCCTTTCATATTCAAAGCAGCCCGCATTGAACGTGCCAACCTTTGCGAATTAAAATCCCTCCAGGGCGTCCACCCTAGTCGTTACAACAATGGAGTGTGACCTATGCACGACCCAGTAAGAGTTATTTACCCACCCGAAATTCTTAACCCGAATGCCGAAAAAAAAATATATCTTCAACCACCCTGCGCGAGGCTACGCGCCGCCACCCCAACGCGTTACCTCGTCGACGGCCGCTGACACTTCAAGGTTGAAACTATAGCGGGCAACCTACTTTGTGGGCACCATTCTTTTCTTACGGGCAACGTAAAGTGTTCGTACGCCTGCTTCGAAAACTTACGTGAGGGAGTCGAGTATTCGGTTCAAGGCGGCCTTCCCTTGTTGACGTAAGGTACGTGCCGCCTGCCATGCCAGGTAGTGACGCCAGCCCTTCTTTCCGTAATTTAACAATGCGATGGAAAAGTAGTCAATGCCTTGCTATACGTCTGTCGCAACGAGTCGTTGGTGCTTCCCTTCGTGAGTGCAGATACGCCTCGCAGAATTTACAGCAAGTGCTGTCTATATACTCTCGCTGCTATAAGCACTGATGGCTAGATCCATTCGCAAGGCCTGGTTTCGAATGGTCGTTCGTCTGTTTGGGTAACTGCGACAGGTTTGTATAAAGGAGACAGGCAGCTCGTCCATAGGCTATTGTCCTTCGCTTTCGCAGGTCGCTTCTGGCAAAATGTGGGACAAAATCTATAGAAGCGTGACCATATCTACAGTCCACCTGCAACCCTTATTGTTGCCTGGAACTTTTCATTTCACATACAGGTTTTGCTAAGGTTTTTTAACCTGAATGCTTTGCAAGTTCTTGCCTACTAAGGAAATAATATTTCCATACCATTTCACATAAACAAGCAAATAATTACTTGCCCCATCATGCCATTTTCGTTGCCCACGTGATCGATTTGCACTCAGAAGGATCATGAAGACATTCTTGTCGCGATTAGTAACTAATCTTGCGTCATACATTGTATTCTAAAATTTAAAGCACACCGTTAATTGCGCGTATTAACCATAAACCCATGGAAACCAAGAACCATTCTGGAAATGCTCATATTTAACCGCTAATCTCACAAATCGCTATCTATGTCATCATCCGCAAACAGTTGCCCGACAGTAAATTCTCGTCCTCCGTGTTAACGTGCCTGTAATCACGTGACTCTACCCCAGAGTGATTTATTCGAGTCCTATTTGACCTGCATTTGCGACGGCCTGATATTTGTGCCTCAACGTTACATACGTCACCCACATGTGGTCCTGATGTCTTTCGAAGCAATTAAATATCGCAGGTCGCTCGAAAGGTGCAGAGAAATTAGGTAACTTCCGACAGGGGAGTGACTGGGTGTGGCCGAATGTAATTAACCCTGCGTGTGACACATGAGCGAGCGTAAGATGGACGGAAAATTTTATCCTTCATCTTTCGCAAGGATATATCGAGGGCGGGTCGAGGTATCCGCTTAAAGTTTGGCCTCTGGACGCGTTAATTAAGTTAAGGGTCGTGACTTTTTTTAAATTTTTGACCACATGTTCGCGCTACTTGGTAAGAAATTGAATCAATGAAGGAATAAGAAACACAACAAAACGCCAGCTTTTTTTTCTATTGCTAGCCATGTGTATATATTGGCACACTGTTGCATTCATCTAAAAAATAAATAAATAAAAGGCAAGACATAAGTCATATTTGCTACGCTTTTAGCTCCACTTTTATCACTTCGGAAGTAGTACAAACGAAACGCTTCAGTGAAAGCGAAAACGCTTTAAACTGTCTCTTCTCTAGCACGCATTTCATTTCATTTATTTATTTAGACCCTTGGGCATAACTAGAGATTCTGAGCGAAACAGATAAAGCTTTATCTGCCGCATCACGTAATTGTCACAGTATTGTTTTGTTTCGGTTCCTGTGAGCAGGATGTATGCTGATTCCGGTAGTTGGTTACGCATGGGTACTACGGTAGGAACACAAATAAAAGGCCCCTGAATAATGCCGAGGAAGAGCGGAAGTACTTGAGTCAAGCTGAAGAAGATGAGCTTCTGCCTCTGTACATGGGCAAGGCAACGTGAATAGGAGTAGAGATACGTGTCTCTATTCTTCTCTTATTTAATTGGAGCACAGCCTGCTTGGGTGGCACTTTTGCTCTAGGTCAACCGAGCTGCTGTGCCCCAAACAATAGCGCCTCGCAGAATATTAATAATTCTTCCCTGTTGCTATTCGGGGGGTATAACAGTGAGAAAGAATAACTCCACGAGAACACTCGTGTCCTTTGTATGTTTTGTAACTGTGCCCCCAAGGATTATGAAATGCCTTTGGCCGTCGAATGACGTAACGGTGGCAACCCCAGTTGAGACCTTTATATTGTCTGACAAAAACACACCGCTCAGGTTCAGTAAACAGTCAAGTTCTGCAGCGGAAGTAACATGTCAACAAAATCATGAGGTGCATGACATCGGAAAGAGTGTGGTGCATGTGGTAAAAGACACAGATAGTGTATTGTTTCTCCATAACAGCTGCTTGCGGCGAGCTTTTACTTCAAGCTTAACACTTTTACTTCAAGTGAACTTAGTTCTACTCATTCAGTGTTTGGGATGATAACGTGTCCTCTTGTCACACCATGATGGAGCTGACCCCCCCCCCCCCTCCTCCTCCCTCTTCATTGTCAGGATTTTATCATTACAAATATGTACTTTACTGGGTACCATGTATCAGGAGTAGCAGTCGGACAACCCATTGCCGCCACTCACTGCAAGAAACAGAAAGTTTATTTTCCGCACGAAAGACACCATTACGCTACAAGCTCCTCAGGACAGTCAACGCACAGACTCTTCGCAACTACCCTGAGCCATGAGGCACAGCCTTCGACATCAATTGTGACTTTATGACGTGCGTTAAGAAATTCAGCACAGTGCGTCAAACCTTTCTCTTCCAGTCCCACTTTGCTCGTGGCCAGCCCATAAGAAACAATTCATCTCGACTGCCTCACAACGGACTACACCCAGCTGACACGGATCAGCCCAAACATGCTCCAGTAGCCCGTTCTCTTCGTCGCTTAGCGCGAAGCGTAGTTCTTGTCACTGCCGCTTGGGCACTCGTGAGCTTTCCTCTTCTATAGCATGATCCGTCCTTGGTTGCCGGGACTAATGGAGCGAATAATGGCAACTTGATAGAAAACAATGCTGCCTGTGTGCACCCGGAACACGACATCGTGAAAGTCGCGGACAAAGGCCCTTCGTTTCGCAACTCCTTGATCGATTGAAAATATGTCGCTCGTTCTTGTTGTGAACAATTTCAACTCGCTCGCGCAACAAATATTTGAACATTACATTGGTCGTACAACATCGCTTGCAAGATATAAAGCTATACAGTCCTGACGACCACCCGTATTGTTTGTCCATGAAGTGTGTGACAGCAGCAGTTCCGCGCACGTCGCCAAAGTGTGATAAATGAACTTGTTCACCTCAATACTGTAAACTGTTACAACCTTCTACCTTGGATTATAAAGAAGTCCACCGCGAAAACATATCTCTCGGAATGCGAAGTGTAAGTTCTTTTCCATTAGTGCAGAAGAGGATTTCAGATCACGCCACTGGAATAATTATGGCCCTATTTCCACAACCACGACACAAGAAGAAGGCTCCTAAGCCATCCGGGCTTATGGAAATCAGGAAGGACTCATGCGATGGATTTCGCAACAGCCGCGTCATTCATCCCACGCAGTGGTCAACTGTTCTGCCTCCCCTAGCCACCTCGGAGATGACACTGCGTTATCAGTTAGAAGGTCTCCACGCTGAACAAGTTCGAGCACTTGCGCAATGTTTCAAAATAACGGAGCACGCAACGCTGCCCGATGTCCTTGCAGGCTGACAAACACCGTTATGCCGTCATCCTTGACGGCATTCCGACTGGCCACTGTGTTATTCATTATGAGGAAGAAAACCCGTTTGCTTAACAAGCCTGCTGCTTCTGACCCAGTCGTCTGTCTTTTGGTTCTTTATTTTTTTTATCCTGATCGGTTGAACTTTCAGTCGTGTATTCCCCGTGGTAATTCAAGTGGAGAAAGCAATTGCTGATGTTCAACATGCAGCATACGCGATAGCCTGTAACAAGATCTTTCTTCACTCCTGTAAGGAGGAGCAAAAGAGAAAAGTGGATGATGGCGCCGGAAGGTATCACAAATGCCGGGAAGGATGTAGGCTGATATGAACAGTGTAGTGTGAATGTGCAAATGTAGAAAGTATAGAGTTTAGCAGAAGTCGATGCCAGTTTCCTGCTTTTCGTGGAAACCCCGCTAAAAGAGGGGAGATAATTTCTGGGAGTCTTGCTCTTCATTTGTAAAACAGGTATAAAACAAGAACCGCTGGGAAAACATTTTTTTCTCTCTCTGTAGGACGCCAGTGCCGTCTATATCTAATATAACTATGCATAAAATGTGTAATGCCTGACGTACTAGTACCTGCAGACCAGTACTAGCGATGACGCCTACCTGATCGCTGTGATGGTCGTTGTCTCCTGACGGCGGTTTGAGGTAGCCGGCGCACTATTCCGTGCAGCCACCCTCCTCATATTTTTCTTTTCTAACCTTCCCTTCCCTTACCTTCCCTGACGTCTATGTCGCTTGTGCTATGTCTTGTCCTATTTTTAGATCATCTGCTATATGAGTAGATTAATGAGTAATAAAAAAAAGAACTATTATGAGTTTTTTAATCTAGTTTTGTGGATCTGGTCACTGCAGGACAGTATAAGGTGTACCGTCTATCTAAAATTGTTTGGTAGTATGCTGGCTTTGTCTGGAAATAGTATGCCAAGTAGAACAAACATCGCGCGCCGAAATTGCGTCGCCAGGAAGTCGTTTTAAGGCCTGAAGCAATTTACTCATTCTTCTACTTTCCTCGATTCTTTTTTTTTTTCTTTCTTTTTTTTTCCGATTATGTCGAGCAGGTACATGTTCCGAAGTACAGCCCCCTCCCCTTTTTTATTTTTTGCTCTACACTCACTGACCTTCTCGCACACATATTTTGCCTATACTTGTCTTAAGCTATGCATCAATTGGCTCTCCTAGCTCCCCTGAAGGTATAGTGCTCTGCATGTGATCACGCAGTCAAGCGTGATCTCGATCACTATTAACACATCTCGAGCTGTCGTATCACTGCGTCCTTCAGGTTCTGGATGATCCAAGCCCCGCTCGGGAACCCGCTGCGGCTTTGAAGCCGCAACATAACTCTTATACCTCGTATACTTTTGTTGCTTTGATCAGCGGCCCGTTCTGTGGCTCTTTTCTGCAGTACCGTTCTTTCCTCTCTGGCGTGGACAAACGCGACACGGTAGAGCAATCCGACGAGGAAAAGCGCGTCGGTAATCAGCATTAAGCATCGATTAGTTGGGCATTCATCCCCTAAGGGCTTCTCTGGGACTTCCTTGGCCTGGATGCGACGCTACTCAACCGAGTCACAAGGTGTTCCAGGCGGTGACATCGGCAAGCCTATCCACCGATTTGCGTTTTCTTCTGTGTCCCCCTTACGTCGTCTGTTACTTTGGTTCCTTTACACTACGACATACTACGGGCAGCCCGCAGTCTTAACTCTGGTCCTCCACAACGAAGCCGATGGCTTCCACAAATACGTGTAGCGACCCTGGGGTCCTTGGGTCCCTTGGCCTTTTAGCAGAAATTTGTCTCTCTTTCTTATTTTCCTCTTTTGCATCAGCATAGATCAACATATAGCCGAGGTTCCGTCATTTAAAACGTCATGACTATCAGTAAGACACAGTTCGAAAAACGAATGAGTTCCCGCGTCCTCGTATGGAGCACGAAATCTGCGATGCATCCCACACAAGCCTCCGGTCGCCTCAAAACCAGCTCTGCCTACGTCTGCCTCTCTAGCACATGCACTGCACAACCCTGCGAAAGAAACAAAAATTTTTCCACAGAAAGCAAACAGGTACGGCGGAACAATTGCTGTCGACTGCCCTATCTCACAGAGAACTGCATTGTATGGCTTGAAAATGAAACCAGGTTCGCCACAAACGCAGCCTTTCTTTTGACGACAGGTGGCGTCAGGTGGATCCACACTCAGTGGAAGGAAAGAAAGAAAACCTCGTGCGTAGTGCTGTGAAGAAATTAATGTCTCCGCCTTCTTATTTACGTGTGAGTGTATACTGTCACATGTTGTCCTGTTTTTCTTATCTGTGTGCGCGATGTGTAACTAACCGCGCACACGGATACAAGAACTCTTGGAGTAGTTGACACCCCAAGAGGGCAACAGCGCTCGTCATGTTTTTTTTAGTGAGCTCAATTCCTCAAAACGTACTCATAATATGTCTCAAATGTTATGAGTTGTGTAGGCAGCAGGATTTCGTCATTTGCTTCATTGATGTTTGCTTATTTATCCTTAGCTCCAGAGCTTTTATTTCTATTCATTGTGATGGAAAAATGGCAGACAAAATATGTACGTGAGTGCTATTCAGTTTACCGTGACTACTCTTTCCAGGGTGGCATCTTTTCTGATCCTCATAGCTATTTCGTGCAATCGAATGAAGAATAGTCTTCCTTTCCACAGTAATGACCCCTTGCGCAATAAAGCCTAAAATTATTGCCTACGCTTTTGAGACATGCCGTACTGGAACGATAAATCAGCGAATCCCAAACAAGTAAAATAAAAAAAAGGAGTCAGCCCGTTAAGCCTTGATAGCAGACGGCAGTCTGCCATTATCACCATCAATCGGACGTCTAAGTATCACCCACTCATCAGATTTCCACTCGGCGTAAGCAGCGAAAGTCCGATACTGTCTTTCAAAGCAAGGCGCACATTTCGGCCACTGACCACTTTTCCCGGTCGACCACTTCAAACTTTACGGCAGAAAGTTCGAGGGAAGACAACTCGACCGGAGGACCAAGAACTCCGATAAAACGCTGACGAGGTGAGCATGAGTCGCTGATTGCTCCTGCCGTCGGGGCAGATTCCCGTGGGGCACCGGAATGGGGCGGGGTGAGTTTGTTCACGTGAAATGGAAAGTGAGGAGCGCCTGTTATCGTCTGCCGGACACCAGCCGCGGAGAAATTGCTTTCGCTGACCCAGTTTCAGCTTTCAAGCCGGCTATCTATTACGCAGGCAGGCTCCCTCTACCACATTATTTTATGCCATTTTATGGCAACAAGCTCGTTCCTAATGAACTCTGGCCGTGGTGAGGCCTCGTCGTGGCGGCAGAAATCAATAAACAAAAAGAAAAACGAGCTTATGATGTGAGGATATTGCTGTTGCCTGTCGCCAGGTTTGCAGGTAATAAAGAATCCCATATTGGGTAGATCAATTTGTCAGATAAGTATTTATGAAACATTCTTTTCGTGCGCGCTTCTGTTTGCTTATTCATTGGTGATATTCAGTACACGATTTCAGTATATTCAACGAAGTTGTATGTATTTTGTCTCAGTGCTTGTCTCGTTTGTCTTAGCTTGTCCGGGGCTGATGACACGACATAGGAGTACCGCCGTGTTCACGGTATTTAGGCTTTCGTAATAGCACTCATAATGGAAACTCATGAAGGTGGACTACTGTGGCGAAGATTTTACATTAGGGCCCGCGTGCTTGAACGCTGACGTCTTATTTTGTGCAGCGAACGTCGTCCCAGCGGGACTGTGCCCGATAAATGCCTTTGCTGTTTCGGTAAACAGTGCGTAGCCGTATGGGAGTATAGCTGCCGAGCAAATTAGCACCCAGTCTGCCTACAGCTTATGATTTGCTGTTTTTACTCGTTTGATTTTCTCGTTTTTACTCGTTTGATCGTTTGATGTTTTTTATATCGGTTTTTAGTGCCGGTCTTTGTGGTCGATATGACACCAAAAAGCACGAAAATACAACATTTTTCGGTTGTTTGTGCACTTTCATATGAAATCTATCCTTCATATCTATCGTCATTATTTATCCTTCGTTACTTGATTTTCCTGCCGTCTTCTCTAAGCAGTTTCGAAAGCTTTCTCCCAGCACGTGGCAGTAGTTTGTATGTACGTACGAAGAGATCGCAGGATCTGCGACTGTTTTCCCTTTAGAACGGCCGACTTTCACCATCTGCATCGGCGCAGAGGCCGTTGAGGCAGGAAACTATCTCATAAATCGTACAAGAACAACAAAACTGCAAGGACAAGTTTTATCTAAGCCCGCGGGGAGATGCCTCACGTTCCCAGCTGAATACTGATGCTTGTACCATTTTACTTGTAGCCTAGATTTTGCAAAGGAAATGGAAGGGACGGGTTGTTGGCGGAATGGAACGGCATCTGTTGTATGTCCGCGTGCATTGTCCGGGTCTAGTAAGCAAAACGTGTCGCTCACTGCCACAAACCGAAGAAGTTACTCGTAGTTATTCCTAGTAGCACTTGGAAGAACAGACGTCATTTTGATGGCCAAAAGACTGCAACTGAACGTCTGAGCCTGTTGGTGCTTCGCTGTGCCATGAATTGGTTAAAAAATTTCTGTGGCGCCGTCTGTTGCAAAGAGCGATCAAGCATCGTCAAGACCTGGTGAACTGCGGTGTCTGCGACATGTAAATATGGTTATAGTTATGGTTAAGTTACGTTAGGTTAGTTTAAGAATAACAAGGATATGTTATTAACCACAGTCGGGAAATATATATTGCTGTTTAGCACTCGCAGTTTTCCAAGCCTTTTCTGGGAGTGCTGTGAGTACATCCATTCACTTCGGGTAACCTATGCTCAAGTACGCTAGTGAAGTCTTCGGGCCAGTAGTGTGTACTATCTCACACAGCTGTCTTTGTCGGAAGTTGTCGAATGTCAACACTACCCAGACACTCTCGTCGGTGGGCGTCTTCCTCACGACTCTTTAGTCATGTCCAAGGTGAGTGGGAAGTCAAGTTCTAGCTCTCGAGCTAGGACAGTACTGGCCA
>JARGYV010091612.1:0-17060 GCA_029532675.1 Ornithodoros moubata
GGGCGTTAGTCTCGGAATGAGAGCACGGGGGTCCCGTGCAGTGATGACAGTGATGATGTGCTGTGACGATGATGATAGTTTCTGTCTCACAATATTGAGAGGCGCCTTCAGCAGAGATGCCCGTGATTGTACTCTCCTCACTTGGCATCATCGTCCTTTTGGTTGCTCATTCACGGAAGCATGAAGAGAGTGGGCGCTCACACCAACCTATGCAGGCGTATATCGCTACACCACCTGCCAAGTGGTTAAGCCAGGGGCAGCCATTTTCCGGCACACTTCTTTGGAAAACACGCTGTTCGGTAGCTGCAGACTCAATTTAGTAATTATTGGCTGTCATAATTTCGCCTCGCAGTTGCATCAGCAATTTAATAACTCCTTAATAGCTAATAATACCTACTCATGGACAGTTGCTTGAACCCGCTTCACCGCTTATACCGTTCGGGTGAAGTAGCATGAATAAGGTCATCAGTCAACTTTGAGTTAAAAGCCAGCTTTTAATATATCAGTGTTTTTTTCTTTCCTGCTTTTAATCGGTTTTATGATCCCTTAGTATAGCATGGCAACCTAGTAATTAAGAAGAGTTTTGTGGTAAGTGCAGAAGCGGTGGCTCTTCTGGTTCCCTTAGCTACAGAAAGCGCGTCATTTGCCATTGAGGCGTCGGAAAGTCTTTTTTCCCACACACGGCGCAATTAGGGCAATCTTATCGCCATGCTGTATACTTCGTCATAATCCGTTGAAAACTTCGGTCCTCGGTGTCATGAACAACACCTTACAATAGCGAGTATTTTGGTGCTAAGACCACAGTGTGTATTGTCATCAGGTAGGGGAGCTACCTATGGGAGCTCATGCGCGGTCTAAGTGCACGCCGCGTGCCTATAAACGATGCTGCTGGTCTACGCCTGGCATAAAATCTGGATGCAGCACGTTAGGTGATAGAAAAGCACGTGAGCATGTGACAGCTGCTTGTTCAAAATCTGCTCGCTTAGGAAGCGTTTGTCTATAATATAGAATAGGGAAATGTTCACGTTATTTTGATTTATTTTTTTTGAGGTCGTGGTGGTTCTTCTGAACAACATGAACACTACGTACGTAAACGTAGATACTGCTACAACGAGAAACGTAGCGGGGAAAAAAAGAAAAAAAAAGGAAAAGAAAGAAACAGTTTTGGAGGGTTTTTCGTGATTAACTTCTTCACCTTGCCATAAGTGTCGGGATACGCTGATATGAAGCTATTATCCGTCAGTGAAGAAGATCGGTGCTCCATTTGTATGACTAATGTATGCAAGATGAGGATGTGACGGTGGAATGGTATGATGGAATGAAATCAAAGCTCCACTTCCAGGAGTTCAGCTGCAGTGAGGAAGTTCCTCATAAGGCAAAGGCCCTGAATCTCAGGTACCAGGTTTCTTCCAGCGCTGAGGATTTTTTACAACATGAATAGGTGTTGGTCAATGTGCTGCATTCATTTGTTGATAATTTCATGCTCCTGTTGGAAGCAAATGCATTCCATGGGGATGGCGGGAAGGTTGCGGAGGACTTGGATGTCGTGCGACACGACATGCCATGGATGTCCAACGGCACACGCCCAAGGCGGTATCTCATTGTGGTGGTAAATGCAACGTTAAGCCGCATATGATTTAACGTTGCCATCGTTACCCTTGACCGTAACCAGTGGCCGCGGTAGTTGGTGAGCGAGTGGGACAGTCACCAATAGTAAACTGGAGTTACTCATTTAAATACTCGACAAATTACAAAAGGAAGCACTGGTATAAACACTCCCGTGTAGTTTAAACTTATTTTTGTTGCATAAATATTTCATTTCCTACTTTTTTAATCTTTCTTCCAAAACGAGGGCAATGGCGGTCAGCACTTATACGAATTGTATGCAAAGCACAAACGGTCATCAGGAGCAATCTCTGTCCGTCTTTCTTACTTCGATTGTGTCACCCTAGAGACAATCAGGCGTGGATTCAGATCGAGATTTTTGATACCTTAATGTTACCTTCCACAGGGGGTGGGGAAAGTCATAGTGTTAAAAATCACATCCAACTACTTCCTCTTCGAACAGAATAAGGAGATGTAACGAGGGCAGCCTTAATTAGCCCCGTGTATTTAATGATTTATAATCTGCCTGGACCGTAAAAAATCCCCTACGAAAGACTAAATTTGGGTGGGTCATGGGAGTGGTTCTCTCCCATGTGGAAAGTATACCCCCCTTTTTTTTTTGTGCACGTGTATTCTGTATCGCTTCTTGTTTCTTTTTTTTTACTATATATGTATATATATATGTATATATATGTATATGTATATGTATATGTATATATATATGTATATATATGTATATGTATATGTATATATATATGTATATTCACGCATAGCTTCAGCTTACTGTGAACTGAATTTGTAAAAGTATTTGTATGATAGCTTCCCAATTGTGACGAAAGGTGACCAGTTCTTCGCCAGCGGGCCTCCATCATAACAGCACATTCGAAAATTTAGTTGCCCTCTGATGCGAGAGAGAGAAAGTCACAACACTGTTCCAATCGGCCGCGAAAAGCGGCAGATAAACAAACGCAGGATGCGGACACTCCCCCAATGTCCGAATGTCGTTCTAAGATCATTCTGTAGCCTATCGTTCCTTGCCTTTACCAGCTGCTTGCTGTAGCATCGCGACTTTCACTCTCTCCCATCAAATTGCGCAGCTAATGCGCGCGTAAAAAAATAGTGGACGGACGGTTGCGCCGATTTCGATTCCGAAAAACGCAACGGCGCCACGGGAACAAAATCGACTAAGCTTACGCTTCAGCCGAGATTCTACGTCCAATAATTCAAAAGATAATTAGTGCGTGGTCCATCTGGGAAAGCACTGCTATTAGATACAATTAAGGCTACATTTTAGTCACAGATATTTTTAGTAAAAGTCATGGATAGGTCAGAGGCAGTAAACAAAAATTCGTGTGACCAGGCACTTTTCACTGTACCCTTTAATTTCGGTTTAACTAACCTCCTCATTTTTGCATAGTTCTTCATTCTGAAATGAAATGCCACAGTGTTGGGTTACTGAGGTGTTCTTCTCACCACAAGAATGTGTGACAAAGTTCCTCCTCTAAAGTGGTAGACATTGAGGTGGCAAAGTTTGCAGACAATACTAAATTACTCAAGATAGTTCAGTCCAAAACTAACTGTCAAGAGATACAAAGGGATATTACAAATCTAGGTAAGTAATTTTGTGATGAGAGTTATCAGCAGTTAATGATGGGGGCATGATTTGTGGTGCATTTTGTCTTCTTTACTAAAAGTTTAATTCAGGATACCAGTCTACTGTGGTCATTTCAGACACCCTTCAAACGCCATCTACCTACACATTGCTGATGATCGCCAAGTAGCATGAAACAGCTGTACAGTGCTTGTATGGTGATGTTTGACCTTACCTATACAATAGAACATATATACCAACGTCCTTTGAAAAATACATCTTGTTCTCGCTCATTTCACCTTATCGTTTCTTTTCGTTTTCTCTCTCTCCTTCCCGTTCTTCCTTTAAAGAAAGTTTTTCTTTGATAAAATTCTTTCCGTGAGGAGCTCATTTGCGCACTAGGTCCAAACAGTCGTACATCATCAGCCTGTTAATAATTTACATTAATCTGGAAGACCACAACATATTTTGTGTAGGTCTAAAGCTTCCCCCGTGGGTCTTCCTTAGAACAATGCCCGCTTCTTTTGTTTGCGTATGTGGTTACGCAGTCAACCCTCGAATAAACTCTGAACTTCAGGCAGCAGAAGCTAAATCGTAAACCTGCTAGGAGACACAATGAGCAGTACCTATAGCTCGTAATCATTACGTCAGCGCTGTGGGTAGTTTGTTTTTCAGTGAGCAGTGTGAAGGAATATAGATTTCCTGTAAGCAATTTCAGAACCCCGAAAGCAATAATTATGCTTCTGCTTCAGCAGCGATAGGTAGGAGGGAATAGTGATTGTGCTCGCACAGATGGCACGGGAACAACCTGAGGCCAAATGGTGGCCGATTTAAGTCACGAAAGAACTAACAACATTGCGATGGTTGCATAAACAGTGGAGAACAAAATGCAAAGGGAAGCTTTGGCCATTTTTTTAATGCGTGCCAGCTAACCTCTTAGTAATGATCGTAATTGTGGGACATGCTTCCTGGCGGGTCTTATTATATGGCACGTACAGTGGCCCCGTCTGGTGAGGGACATTTGTTTCTTCTCGTAAGTGGCTCTTGACAGGTTCGGCAAGACAAAACGAAATGAACGAAGGGAATGTTCCTTGCATCTTTTTCTTCGGTTGAGTTTCCGATTTGATCTCATCGATTGTCAGCAAATATGCAGCGACTGGTATACGTTTCCCTTGCAAAATGTGAGAAAGAGGTAACATTTATTGTGTATTAGCATCAGCTAAGTGAGCTATGTATGGGGATAGGCCATTGGAGTAACCATTAGTGCTATGATTAACAAGTAGTTGTGTTATATGTAGGTGAAATTACAACATTTTGCCATGGTTACGTTTGAACTGGGCACGCTTCCTTCCCATCCTAGGGCCATCTATGGATAATAATAATATTAATAAAAAAGCGAGAAGGAAGGAAAGAAGGTGAAAAAAGAAAAATATGAGGAGGGAAAAGCAAGAGTATCATTGTAACACAACATTTTTTTGCACTGATTTTGGAGTGATCTACAGCAAGCCTCTTTGTCCACAATGCGAGATATCTTTCGGCAATACGGAACACACACACAACGTAAATACACTCATTTAGCACAGTGTAGTGCGCAAATAGTAGTTGCTTGTGAGCCAGTAGCCAGTTTCAGGACACTCACGGGCAGTTTCGTGTTAGCATTTATATGCTTGGTAGGTGGTGATCCAAAATGCAGGAAGAATAAAGTTGTAGCGACATATGAGATATGACAAAATGAAATCACAAAATTCTTGTTCTCTATCGCATTCGATTGTGTAGAATGTGTGTCTGGTCAAACTCGAACCTTTAGAGCCGCAATAAAATCAATGAATACGAACTTATACCCAGATAGCATGTCTGTACTTGGGAGCGTGATAAAGTGGCCATATTCTTTTGTTTTTGTAGATTTAGCTGTCTCTTTTGAACTAGTTAATACTGACATGGCCTCTGGCCACGAGTTTCCTAATCCTCATCACGATCCTCTATAGTTTCATCACTTTCCCATTCTTTTTCGCTCTGCTCACCCGACGGGAGGCTCTGCCGACTGTAGGGTGTGTTCTGAATAGAGATCACAAGCGTCGAGTTCCCCAACAAACTTGCCAACTGTGATCTTCGTTCTCGCTTGCAGACTCCGCAAGCACTCTTCACACGCGCCTGCAGAAAGCATACCATACATTTCGGTGGTCCCCTGTCTCGAACAGCGCTTCGCTAATTGGCCCGATTCCAGGCTTCTGCAAATCATTACTTTGGCCGGCACAGAGCCACCGGTGAGCACCTGACACGCCGCTTCCAGTCTAATTGAGGAACTCAGACCATACAGTAGTACCGTAGGCGTGGCTGAAGTGACTGGACATAAAACGCAGCTGCCCAGAATCTGTCTGCTCGAAATGATAGCGTGGCAAGATGCGGGCTCGCATGCGTGTCGAACATGTCGTCTCTTTTGAATGCTGTTCCACGCATAGCGACTCTGTGATGCGTTAGCAGCCTGCAAGGAGGTGACGACGCAGTTTCAAGGGGCAGAACATTTCACTTCAACTAAACAATGCATTAAAAACAAATAACCTACTTATTAGACCAAACTTCAGAATGAAAGATAGGCAGGTTTATTAAAGGCGCTATAGATATCAGTGTAACTTTCAGCTGACTTGTTACAAGTGTCTGCCTCCGAGACATAACAGACGTTGAGGACTATCGATGAGGTGTACGGGATAAGACAAGATGATGCAGCACTGTTCAGGAACTAAATCTGTTGCAAATTTTATTTGCTGATGAGTCAGTTGATTGTTCCCCATTCCGCTGCGACAGGGCGTCCTATAAGACCGAAGGTTCGTGGTATGACCGTGCTGTCATACTGCTCACCTTGCTGTCGTTATTTTGTTCTTGTTCATGTGTGCCATGCAGAAGGGTAGGAAATGGAATCTCAACTTTGATGCAATGAATGTGTTGTCTTTATCCAGAGTTGAAAAATCGGGGCTTGCGGTGAAAATGCACTGCTTATCGTCGAGATAACAAGAGCACTGAGGACGACGATAATATAAAATGCTTTGCCGTACAGTCCGCATATCATCTTATCGCAAATGTGTTGCTGTAAATTATGTTTGAGGAACCTAAAGTAAATTAGCCTACGGATGACAGGTGGCAGTTCTTGTAAAAAGCCTCTTGGGGCACGGGATAGCTCCTGAGCCCAAAATTTTCGGCAGAGCAAACGGATTTCGTTGAATGACTACAACGTGATGCTGAAGGCAGTTTCGTGCAATGATGTTCGCATTCTGTCAAACTGAAACGGGATGGCAGCTGGTGCACTGCGGGCAATAAATAACACCGGACGACTGTGATCCAGCCTGTGGCGAAGTGAAGTCCCAGTCCCACGAGTCAGAGTCGGCACGTGAAGTCGCATGGACAGGGGCCTTGGCGTCTTTGTTGAGCGTACAAGGCAGACAATGGCAGACAATCTTCAAAAGGCATATAACATGCAATTGGTAAGCACAATTTGCAAATCCTGTTTCTGGTAGCAAGCCACTGCCAGTTACACGAGCGCAAGGATATCGGGTTTCCGATCAGATCACGGCATAGATATCAGGCTGGCAGGTAGCGACATAAAAGCAACTACTAGTACTACATATCAGGGTACACATGTCCTGATTTTGCTGCGTATATTGATGATGGTTGAGGTTTGATGAGCGAGAAGTGGAAGGAAATAGTAGACATGCGTCCTCTTATCGATGCGAGAGAACGCAGAAATTGCCCCACGATTCTCGTGTCTTCTCTCACGAGACTCCACCTCTTTTTCTTGGAACGAAATAAAGGGGGGACGTTATAATCGTCATCTTATTGGGGGCTGATGCTGTTACGAGCAGTATCAGCCCCCAGTAAGCTGACTATTATACGCAGGCGAAATCACCCTAAGGACTTTACTCCCTCTGAACCATTTATGATTTTTTTTCTTTTTTTTTTTCAGTTTTTTTTTCTGACAGCCTTTACGTTGCCCGCCACTGGCGAGGTCAACAGTGACTAGCAGTCAGCGATACAACCACCGCTAACACGAGCAGTCTATGTTTCATGACAGTTGGTGCCACGTACTTCGAATTAAACTTACTCAGTTTATCCGAACTTTTGGTACCTTCTCTGGAATAGCGCGCTTGCGGGATCTAGACAAACTTATATCTATGCTGCTACCAAAGTTTGTTACCTTTGTGGGAATCGTGTTGGTTTGTTACTATCTATTCAAATAGTTTAAAAAAGTAAGTTATAACAAAGTCATAACATTCTCCGGATGAAGTACACCGCACAGCAGAAATACTGCACACCTGGTATTAGTTAGGTGTGTACTGAACGCCAGTAAAGAAGGCCACTTAGTGCACATCAAGTATACATTCTGTATTCCCGTATCCATGCCCGACGAGATGTCGAGTATGATCTGCCCAAGAGATGCACATCAAGCACACCAATAACCCTAGGTGGTCGTCACCGATGCGTTCTCTGAGGTTTCTCAAGGGCGCAGGTGCTGTGGACAAATATTAACAGATAGTGACACTAACTCATCCTAGTGCAGAAGTCAGCAGCAAGCTTCTTGCATCCCCCCCCCCCTAAATCTATCCACCCATTGATGCGTGGATCTTGTTATTTCTGTGGTTACCGTCTGTTTGTATCCAGTGAAGGCCTGCTCTGTCTTAATAATGATCTGCTCCTGTACATGAATAATACAAATACTTATTTCATTTCGACACCGCCCGCCAAATGGATTACGGTAACGAAATCACTGCACCCAAACACTGTCGTATTTCTTAGTTCCTCCGGCAGTTTGAAAAATGCAGACTATGAAAATGTCAAGCGCTCGTGTATTGCCAAGAGCAGTCTTGGAAGTCTATAAACTCTTCGCAGCAATGGCTTACACTGAAAAGCGGAAAGAGAAACATCGCCTTCGATGTTGCACTTTTCTTGTATGTGTCAACACTGAGCTGCAGGCGCCCATAAATTGTTTTTCAGCAGCTGGTCCCACGGGCATGTGCGATATTAGTTTTCAGAGTATATTACACGACCAGCATCGTTTAGTGAGTTCGACAACTTCCTTCCTTTTCCTCGAAGGGCGGACTTAACGCCACGTTTTATGAACGACTGTTTTTCGTGCTCCGAAATGTTGTTGCAAGAGGCAGTTCGCATTTTCTTCAAGTACTTTTATCGTCATCGCATGTTGAAGTGAGCGGCCCAAGAACGGGTGCGTTTGATTTTTGCCCCCTTGTATGCC
Source organism: Ornithodoros moubata (assembly GCA_029532675.1). NCBI lineage: Eukaryota > Metazoa > Arthropoda > Arachnida > Ixodida > Argasidae > Ornithodoros > Ornithodoros moubata. The sequence continues at coordinate 8,439 of JARGYV010091612.1, forward strand.
TCTCGTATGTTTAGTGCGAGAGGGAGTGCAGACTCCCAAGTGATGTTGAAAAGAAGTTGTTGAAAGCTTTATTACTGATATCCGTCGCGCTCTTCGCACCACTTCTGACACTCTCTGTTTAGAGGCCAGTTGAGATGATTACAACCAGAGTAACGCAGGCTTTCGGTTAACAAAACATGGTCCCTCCACTGCCAGACCCTTTTTTTTTTTTTTTTTTGTTCAGACACCTATTCATTTCTGGCGTCATTTACTGATTTTGAACCAGTGTGCCGATTTTCCTGCCTTGTCTTACAGTCAGTATTTTCCGGCATCATCAAGAGGGGGCAGCAAGCGGCAGCATATGGTGAAATTTAGAGGTGCACATCATTAAACCCTTATGTTAGGTTCTTGAGTTTTGCGATATTAACTCGGAACTGGTCTCGTCGACAGAGGCTCAGGGGTGAAAATTTTATCGCGTGGATAATGCTGAAGCGAGGCCAATACAGCAATTACTAGCTGCGCCGCGTTTCTCTCAATAAAGACACGATCCACGCCACTTCGACCCTTTTATCTTACCAGCTGCGTCAAATTCATTGAGTGCATCTAAAACATTTCAAGAGCGCCAAGAGTGTCAGCTGCAATGATGAAACGAAGAGCGAAATTGAATCTCATTATCTGCTTCTCAAAATTATGTTGGGGCACCCGTTACACCTCACTGCCTGATGCACCTTCACTGAGTATATAACTTTCTGTGCGAAGGTTATTCGAACGCCGAACGAAAGCCTCGTGCCATGGCTGCGCTAATCAGCCGCAATCAATCCCTGCGGCGAACGCCGCTAGTCCGACACGGATATTCGATAAGCGCCCTATTTTCCATCTGCAGCAGTTGGCCTCAAAGCAAACCTGGAGCTTCCTAATGGGCCATGCGTACAGCTGCAAAGTAGAAATGACTAACTTCACCATTCCAGTCGTGATAGCCGTAAAGCTTGTTGAGTCGAGACCATTTTGTCACAGCCAGTGGACATGGGCGCACCTGGCGTCAGTCACCCCAATTACGCGCGCAGGTGCTAACGGGACATCATGTTGTGAGGTAGGCGCAAATGACGAGCATTTGCGGTATCTCCATTTGTTTCACTTCTTATGGCTCAGTCAAGGTTATTTTCGAGCCGATTAGGCTGCTCTGGTGCGAGACACACAGGGGCTCTCTTGTGCTGACAAACTTGTTTCTGAAATGCATTATTTAATTTCCGTTTGAGAAGTTCAGCTGTTCTTCCCTTCCATGCCCAACTACACGCGTGTCGTAGAAACGTTAAATGAGAAATCAGGAGGATTCCGTGTGAGTGGCGGCATGGCAGCTGATTCACAGCTTGAGTTAGTTCCACCAGTACTTTTTCTGCGACTTTGAACAGCAGAAAAACAAAAACTAACCAAAATAACAAAAGAGAAGAGGAAAGAAACGCCACCTTGGCTGTTCTTGGGCACTAATAACATGTTATTTAGTAATATTACCACAAGTCGCTCTGTCTTAGGCGATTCTGTGTTTTTATTTTTTACTTTTTCTACATGTGCGTTGTATTGTTCAATAAAGTGAAGGGAATTGAATTATTATTATTATCGGGATGCAGACAAACGTTACCGGGATGTGCCGCGATTCGAATACAAACCGGTTTGGTCAGAAGTACCTATACCAATAGTCCTGAAATTTGTGACAGCGCGGGGAGTCACACGACAAGGAGACTGAGAGTGTATATCACAAATGAGCAGTGAAACATGTGCTTCGTATGATATTCCGAGTGTGCGGTTCCACTTTGTGTCTGCCTGCCTGTGTGCGCCGCCCATGCAAGAATACAGGGTCAGGGAGTCTGAGGTGTCCTCTGACTGCAACTCCGTATCACCACGAACAAATGGGGTTCTTACTTATCCAGCTTCATGACATCATATTTCTTAGTTCGGATTGAATGGCAGTGATACGAAGTGGGAATCAGGAAGGGACATGTGATACTCTAAACTCGCTACAAACACCCAAAGAAATAACATGAGCCTCATCAGCGTCCCCACATGTCATTCTGCTCGCAAGTTATTTTGAAATATTTCTAGTCCTTTCTTGAGAGAGAGAGAGAGAGAGAGAGAGAGAGAGAGAGGGAGGGAGAACAGGGAGCGAAAGAAAGATAATCTCTCTTTAACCGCAACACAGGAAAAAAAATATTGTTTTTTTAACATTTATTACAGTTGTTTCGAGCATCTTACACTTTAACGGCGACAAAGTGTCCTGAGACGAAAAAGTAGTTGCCAGATGGGGCTCCACTAGAAAACGTTCGTAACTGCGTGGATCGAGCTTTAAGAGTCATCCAAGTGACATACTAATTCCCGAGGATCCAGTGGGCGTTGCAGTGAACGCCACGTCAATCCACAAGCCAACACGCATCAAAGAGTCACAAAGGGTTGTCATAACAAAGGAGGACAGGTCTCAGTTCCGGGCGAGCCGCTCGTCAGCGAATGCGTGCACAAAAGGCAACAGTGCTCTCATGTCGGCATCAACCTGTCAACGGCATCTAGGGAGGGTGGTCCATGATATCGCAGCCATTATCCGTAGGCAACGAAGCTTGCCAACAATAGCGCTAACTAAAACGTCCATTTTGGTTAGGCGTTCGAAGCCAAGTCGACTGTGAAGACCCTGGCTCATGGAGGTTTGATGCCAAAATACTTTGACAGCACCGGGATTGACATGTGCGTATTTGGGACATGTGCGATTGCCTTGTGTCATGTTTTTTGCTGACTCAACGCTGCAATCCGTTGCCCAATTTTATGGGTCTCTGGACACAACCGTGGGTCCGCTTTTGTGGGTGGCGGTTTGTCGAGTTGTGTGGGAAGGTTTTTGTGCTTTTTGCGGTTGGATGGGCGCCTGGTCAAGATGAAGCAATGGGGCTGTTGAATGAAAGAAGCCTGCACCGTATGCGGCGTGCATGTGTCACCCATAGCTTTATCACCTCGATAGTTTGACAGATTCGAGATTCCGGGGGATTCCGTGTGTGCTGGGGTAGCATGTGACGATTGTTTTTGCAATGCAGCTGGAATGTCTGCTGAGCACATCATTTGGCGATAAAGACCGTAGGAGTGCTCGGGGCCGGCAAGAGAAATTAGGGGCCCGTGGATGAGTCCTTGTTTGCGCCAGGAACCACTCGGTACCTCGGAACCTGGCGCCCCGGGCCCCCGGGCTCCATTCTCGGCTGACCCCCCTCCCCCCCCCCTCTCGCCGGCCCTGGGAGTGCTGTATAGCACGCCAGTCCTTTTAGTTTCTAGTTAGTCTCAACTTAGTTTATTTAGACTCACGTAGTGACTATTAGAGCTTCAGCATTTCTACGACGATAATTCAGCTCTGCGCTTTTCGAGTTCTGAGCGGTCTCCTCATGTCGTTTATCTTCATGACCTGTTCACTGTCACTATAAAGTTCTTTGAGCACGTTTCAGGAGCAACGCTTCCGCAATTCAGATGAATTAGAGGCTCCGGCCCTAACAGAAAGCAACATCGCCACATCCATTACCCATTCATCTTTGTGTAGCACCATTTGGCGCTTAATCTTGGTTTCTGAAAGGCCGTCCACACATATTGCTTAAGCTCGCTCTTGTGCAAAAGAACAGCAGTACTGCTTTGCGACCTCACACAATTGCGCTTGAAGCGCTTTTTGTGTTTTCTTTTATTTTAATACTGCCAGCAAGACATAATAGCGCACCGCGCAGAATGCCAACCAATGGCCACTGACGAGGGTACATGCATCCAGAATGCACGAAGGCATCGAGTCGAACACGGCATTGGTATAATGAAAGAAAGGCCATCCGTGGGAGGGCCATCTGGTGCTGTCTTTGGACAGCCGCCTGCTACAATCGGAACATCGTGATTGACTCCACCTTCGTTATGGTCTGCACACGCCAGCAGATGATGGTTAAACAAACATCTTGGACGATACGACTCGCCCTAAAATGCGGATATTCAAGCCGTCTGGCAGCCTGCTATCCCGCCATAATACCAGGCCTGCGACAAGGGTGAGAAGAGTGTGTGTTTGACCTCTGCCTCGTCCCTTGTGGTGACTGCGCCTGCCGTTGCAGCAAATAAACACCCTGTCTCTCCACGAATCGACCTCCTCATGTCGCTGCCCGGAACAAAAGTGCCATTTCCGTTGTGGATATGAATTCTTCCTTTATGGTAGAATGAAACCTGAATGCAAGCCGCTGTCTCATGATTCTGGAACGCACACACGCTGCGTACATACACCTGTAAGCCTCTGTTACGAGCCCAAGTGTGTCGCACTCTGTCAGACCCCATTCACTTCGCGGTTCGGTTTAAACACGCAGATCCCCAGGGAGCAGCCGTCTCAGTTACCCCACTGAGGGAAGGGGATGCAGCAGTCGGCGAAATGACCTGTCAATTCGCCTTATCACTGTATGCGTGGGGTCTGCCCTGCGCGGAAGGATTAAACTCTGTTAACGTGTTCATTAAAGCTTTGTTCCTACCTCGCATTCTATTATTTCCCATTTATCGGATCGTTGACCTCCTTACATGTGCTGTGCAGTCTGTTGCAGCTCAGAACTCCGACATCGAGCGTGTTGGGAAGGTTCGATAATTTTGATTCGTTTGATAATTCAAAACAGCTACGTGCGGTGATAGCTTGGTTTACAGTAGCAATAGGACGCCACAGCACCTCGTCGTATGTATACGTACTGCGCGTCCTATGCGTGTGAGGGTTTCCCTGGTTTTCCTCTTACGCTGAAAGGCGCATGCTGGCACAGTTTGCTCTGAAGTCGGCCCCGGACGTAGCTATCCTTCTGCATTATTCGTGACTCAACCCGGTCTTGGCGAGGCACGACCTTAGATATTGAAGACAGTGAAGATCTGTACACTTAATCGTTTGGAAACGAAGCTCCAAACGAAGCACCAAAGAAGCAGCAGACAAAGTGTGCCTGCTGACATTTGTTCCTTTTCCTATATCCGGTTTGATGTTGATGATCAGAGTACATTCTTTATTGATTACAGTAGCATCACTTTTTATGAAGCCATCCTCAACTCGAGGCTGCGTAATCAATGCGGTCTCTCTCTTTCTTGGGAAGAACAAAGCTAGAAATACCAATGCCGTAATATCCGTATCTACTCGGTACACATTAGCACTAATCAGCGTGCAGACATTTAGGATTGTCCTTTTCTTTGGATGAACGTGACATGTTTATTCGATGACCCTCCATTGGCTTTCTATTTGTATTTGGTCAATTTCTATTGATTTCTACGAACGCAACGCAGAACAAGTGTTCTGCGCCTGAGAAAAGGCACAAAGAAGAGACCCGTTCTGGCTTCCAAGAGCGGTGCAGACGCCACTTTAGCAGTCCTTTCGCGCTTTATATAACTCCACTTGGTTTGATCACCTGATAGATGCAATCTGGATCGCAAGCAATCACCTTAATGGAGCCCTCGAAGATCCACCCTTTTGTTTGCTCTCGCTTCAGTCGCTCCTTCGAGGCGTTAATGGTAATGGTACTCCGTGAGGGGAGCGTCCTCCTGTGTTGCCAGACTGCCATTCCAACAGTCCATTGGAAATGGCGCCCCAGTGCTCGTCCGCAGGTGTCGCGAAAGGCAGGGAACGCGCCAATTCTAATAAAGCTGTTCAGCCGGCATGTTTAAGGAGATTCGAAGCGATATAGACTTTTCTCCTGGGGTAATGGGGAAGTTCGCTTGAAGGCACAAATATATTTAGGGACCGCAGAGCTTTAAGAATATCACTTCAGGATCCGTCATTGGCGTGATTTTCTGGGAGCGCATCTCGACTGTTTGCTCCGCAGTACCTTACCAGTGCCTGCGTTTTAGGCGAGGTAAACGTTTCTTCGTCTTCGAATTGTGGTTCTAACTTGTGCCTCACTGATTAGCTGAAAAGACAACAAAGTGCCTGTAACTGAGTGTGCATAATAATCTATGAAGTAAGTTCGGGAGACGGTGAATGAATTGCGCAGATTGAGGCATTGATTTCGGGCAGCAAGTGTAAAAAAACTTTTTTACATGCTTATATTATCGAATCGGAATGTTGTTGTTGTAGTATCGCTGACTGCTAGCCGTTGCTGGCTTCGCCAGTGGCAGGCAACGTCATGACTCTTACGGAGAGAATATATATATTCTTCACCGTAAAGTGGTTTCGCCTGCTTACAGGCGGAGGTGTAGCTGAGATCGGTAACGAAGATGGGATCGTCCTTTCCTTCATTGTATAGCCTGCACCAGTCTGCCGAAGGGAACATTATCAGCTGCTGCCTGCTGTACTTCGAGCGAGTAGTTGACAGCAAAGTGTGCATAATAACAATATGTACGGTATTATTTCAGCAAAATGAAGATGTGATTTAAAACTCCAAAGAACCGCTACTCGTGTACAGAAATGTTTTACCATGGGATCGGAAGCGAATCAGCATCATGGAACCCAAGAGTGCACATTTGCAGTTGCTAGTAATTGAGGGAAACTGAATTATGTTTCTGCTAGCACTGAGACAGATTCTACCGTCAATAGATTCTACACTGAGTCTTAGCAGTTCCGTGTAAGATTCACTATCGGCGCCTGTCAATACAGAATCGACCTCACCACATCAATTGGCTGGGACCTTGATAGAGGGCACGTAAACACATACACACACACAATTCCGCTCCACTTTTATAATGGTTGAGCATTTCCGTTGGTCTTTGAGGGTTCTTCCCGCGTTTCAAGAAGAGCAAGCTCAGTTTCCTTTGGGGAACTCTTTCTAATGTACAAAGAACTATAGATGAACACCGGAGGGAAACGATAACTGCAGGATGATATGGGGCAGTACTGCGCGCTGAAAACCTGAAAAAAATTCAGTATTCATTCTGCTCACAGACCAACGGTCTTAAGTCGTATGCTGTTTTCTTACTGGTTTGCACGTTGGTTGGTTTTCAGAATAACAGTACGAAGTGGAATTTGTCTCCAGACAATTCTGCAACTGCCATGGGAAACAGGCAACTATTGGGCCGTCTTCGATTGGAACTTTGCAGACATATTTCGCATCACCAGCACAGGTGTTTTCCTCCTCGCTGTGTGTCATCCCTTGGACGTGGGTCTCCTTGTTCAGATGTACGCAGTTGTTATTCTGCGAATGTGTGAACGGTCCTATAGTCCTTAATAGGTTTGTTTCCTATCTGATAAAAGCCCAGACGAGTGCGTGAAGTCGGCCTTAGTACATCGCAAACGCACGCTTTGAGAGCTATTATGTAGCGTATCATTCGCTCGCTACGTAACGTGTCATCAGCACGCACAGCTCGGTCCTTCTTTTTTGCCTGCAATGGAAGCTCTGTTCAGCGTGTGGTCCCCGGCAGTGGTAATGGAGAGCCGGCAAAGAAGAAGGCAATCGCTCACCTCACAAAACTCGGGACGTGCACGCGAGAAGTCCATTGGATAGCTATCGCGGTTCTGTAGCGCTGCAGGCAACTGGTGTCTACGTACAGCGTAATGATGACGAAGCGGTAAAGCAGGCATCCATCTATAAGTCGAACAACGTTTATGGGACCCACTGTTGAAATGATACAACAAATACGCTAGGCGCACCTGACTCCTCCTTATTTTGACAGAGATAATGGATGGAGCGGTGGTTATGTAGTTGTTTTAAGTGAACTGTAGAGCGACATGTGCCTGAGCGCTTGCAGTTCCGCATTTGTCAATAATCGACGCCATACTCTGGCAGCGTCGAAACGGTTTGAATGATTTGCTTTTCTTTCTTTTAAACCTCTTCTTTGTGAAATCGCGTGTATTCAAACTAAAATATGCACATATACGTATACGTGAAGCTTCTACATTTCTTTTCACAAACTACTTTCTGGATCGTTATGTACAAACCCAGGACGAGGTAATGACGAAATGGACAAGAGAGCATATCAGAAAGAGTCATGTAGATAGCTTGCTTTTTGACCATCTTATACTTGGTAAAGTGTAACAAAGGGCGTGAAAGGTCAAGGCGAATTCGGAATATCTTTCTTTCTTTTTAAGTGAGAGTAAAATGCGCTGTCATTAAGTTAGAAGACGCGATGCACCCTTGCGACCACTGACTAGTGGACTAACGTAGCAGACACAAGTCATAGACACCGAACATTCTCAAGCAAGTGAGTTGAAGGACTGCTATGTTCGTATTGAATGAATTGTTAGCAATGCTGTGTAACTCTGTAGTGAAGCCAACCGCAAGCTCGCGGTCTTACAACTTCGGTTTTTGTGTTTTTCTTTTTTCTTTTTTTTTTCTTTTTTTTTTTTTGCTTCTATCTATCTATTCATTCTAACTCTGCAGTGCTTAAATGAGTGGAATACTCTATGAAAATTGGTGTTCTAAACACTGAAGCATTCAAATAAGGAAGACAGCAACAACAACAACAATTAAATGGTGATGATGATGTGGGGAATTTCCCTGCTCGGCGAGTAGAGTGCTACCCCCATTGCCATTGAGTGTAGTGTGAGGGGATGATGGTGAGGAGGGGGGGATTGAGATGGTGAGCGGGACAAGGAGGCTACAGGATGTCAAGTAGCCCAGTGAGTCGAAGGAATTCGACGACGAAACGCAGGGCAGTTCGTTGGCTGACCGGAGTGTCCCAAGGGCCGAGGATGGAGGGCAGGGTGAG
>JARGYV010091627.1:0-10154 GCA_029532675.1 Ornithodoros moubata
TGTGTTGTCTGCAATGGGCTTGGAGTTTGACCAAATAAGCATAAGTGTCAAGCGAGCTGGTGTTGAAAACTAGATGGTAACATTGGAGGAAAGTTGAAAGAACCGTGGAAAACCGTGGAAAAGAACCAGGAAAACCGTGGGTCAGAGCCTAAGCTTCCCAGTCCCCACCTCAGCGTTAAGATCCACAGAAGAGGCCAAATTCGAGCAAGACAAGAGGATTATTGTAAACATACACTGCACCTCGATGCAAGGCAAACAAATGCACACACCTCCAGAGCCCTTGCTAATGCTGAAGGAAGCCAATTGCACATAATATTGACTGCTTACCATAGCACGTGGTTTGAAGTGCATAAAGTGCGAAGAGTGAGGTAGATAGCCACATGTGAAAGCTTTCTGGAGGATCCACACAGTTCCGAACCGTCACACTCATCACAAATCCATAGCGCATCGAGTGGAGGGAGACCACATTTTGTATGACTTACAGTTACGGGAAACATGAATTTTCTGTTCTCATCTATGTTCTCACACTTGATTTCCCTGTAAAAATACGCTAGTATCGTCAGCTTATTCCAAGAGGTACTTAGTTTAGATTAGACGGATAATTGAAAACAACGGTCGTTATGTTTGAGTGATTGATCTGCCTATTTCTTTCACAGTGGCAACCGTAAAATAGTGGAATTGTTTTAATCCTTCCTCGTGAACGCCAAGTCTTCCCGTACCCTTTCGTGAGAAAACAAGACGGAGAAGGCATAAATTACAATTGCGCAGTTCATCGCTCGCAAATCGAATGAACATCGATCACGCGCTGGCGTCATCACCACTAATTGTACGAAGGATCAAAAAGTGTACAAATTTGAATGAAATGAACACGCAATGAGAAGAAGTGCCGCCATACAGTCATTTTATGGATTTCAGAACCGAGACGTACCTTCACTGTTATTTTTCCTTGGACTTGCGCGGTAAAAAGTAGTGCGCTTAGCGCCAACCGTCAAATTGAATGATATCTTCCAGTGCCTAGATTTGTTCAACACCCAATGGGAGGGGCATACTTGGACCATCTTATCTTGTCCAAGTATGCTTCTCGCATAGGATTTTCAACAAATCGAAGCACTGGAAGATATCATTGTGTTTGACGGTTGGCGCTAAGCGCACTACTTTTTCCCGTGCAAACCCAACAAAAAATAACAGTGCAGGGGCTTTTAGGGGTCATGTGACACGAGCCAGCCTAATGAGATAAGTACTGACTAGCTTTGATTCTGCCGTCGAACGCAGTATCATCTTTTACCGCCATGGAAACTGAAAGGAGTGAGGAGGTTGTTTTGTAATGCTCTAGCTGAAAAAATCCGTTGTGTCAGCAAACTGTTCTGATGCATTCGTACATCTGGCAAGCACCAAGTGCGCCGCTGCATCGTTAGAGATGTACGCAACGAGCAAGAAAACAGGTGGGACATCCTCAAGAGTCAACAGAACTTTCTTCTGTATGGGAAAGGAAAGCATGTGCGGCGTCATGGCTCATGATATCGCTTCCAGTTCCAGGCTGATGGTAGCATATGTGATTTGGCTACACCCGTTAAAAGTGACACTTGTCTTCATTTGGAAAGTTAACTGTCCAGTTTTCTGCGAAGTCAAGGTGTGGTGCAACATGCCTCTGGGGCGGGAAAGATTTTGCAGTCCAGGTTGCCTCCCTCTAAATGTTGTGGATGAGCCCGTGCTGGATAAAGAATGCGCCCGTTTTCGTAATTTCAATATTATTCATCATCCTCAAGTTCATCACCGTCACCATCAAGTTCATCTTCCTCACCGTCAAGTTCATCTTCCTCACCAGATCGCCAAACTCCCAAACCGCAACAATAATTTTATTTTGTTGTGCAGTGAATGTGCTTGCTTCGACGACAGCGTATGCATAACTAATTTTTCGTCGTACGCTCCAATGCCTCGCTGATATGACCTTGCTTCCTCGACTCGTAAGTTTCGACACGATTGCTTTTCAGCGATGTTAGAGGTCTGAAAGCCGACACGTTAAAGTCGACATCAGCAGACGTGATTTATTCTTTGATTTGCTCCGAAATGTGTACTTATTGAGCAAAGTCAGTATCACGATCAGAAATAGAGGAGCCATCATCAGAAGTCTCATCTGTGTCAGAACAAGAGTACCTCAAGCAATTCCTGCAGAGGTCGTCGCCGTCGCTGAAGGTGGAGGCCTGTCCGGGCCCATGGCTTTCTTCACTGCTGATGTATCCAACATTGATACCCGCACAAAGTCAAGTTGTTTTGATATCTTTGTTGTCTATCGAAAGCTATAGTCGCTATGGAACGTAAAGGCAATAATTATTCAAGAACTCAGACTTTGAAACTCTTTATTAATTGAAATGGAGACTGGAGCTGCCCTTTGCTGGCCGTGGCAAGTTTGAAATGGGTGAAATGCTAAGGACCCTTATGTCCAAAGCTGATAGGCCGGGCCATTTCAGAAATATTTTCGAAAGTATGTTTATCTCCAGGCCCGAGCTCCCGCTGTTCTTGCGGGTTTCATCTGTTTTACGCATTCCCCAAGCATGCACACCTGAAAGTTGACATAGGAATATGAACGAAAGTATAGGATTATATTTGTAGTTTAAAAATATTAAAATATAAATTTGGTTCGTCATACAAATTATGGCGCATAAAAATAAAAGAAGATATGTGTATTCTTCCTAAACGTACTACTTTGTACCTTGAAACAGCGAAAGAAAAAGAATCGTTCTCTCACGTACCACGACGAAACGGTCACATGACGCGCTGACGTCACGAGACCCGTTTGACCGATGAAATAAAGTTGTACGTGATCCGTCATAATTAAGCACACTGTTATTTTTCCTTGGGTTTACGCAGGAAAAAGTAGTGCACTTAGAGCCAACCACAAAACAGAATGATATTTTCCAGTGCTTAAATTTGATGAAATATCTTCAAAGTATGCTCCTCCCATAAGGCGAAGCAGACGAAGACAGAGACGAAGACGGTTCAGCTTGCACTCTGAAAACGTAACTTCACCGCATTGCATGGTGTACATCAATCCCCAGTCAGAACAATATGGTTCGCGTGGGTGATTGGTCCAAAACGATGGGCGTACGCCTTTTTGTGTCACTTATGCAGCTATGTTAAGTGTACAAAAAGGCGTACGCCCACCGTTTTTGACGAATCCCCAGATAACGATACGATGCGAACGATATCACTCTCACTGGGGATTGGTTTACGCCGCGCGATGCGGTAAGCTTCTGTTTTTAGAGTGCATGTGTAAATGATGTTGGTGGATGTAACAGTATAAGCGCTCACACAGTTTCTGAAAAAAAAAATAAAGGTAAAATTTTTATGTGCGAACTTACCATGTTTTCCCCCTTACAAGGGGTTCCATCTAGTACGTTTGCTGTCCCGGTCTTGTACAGTTGTCCATTGGGTCCGTAGTATGGACCCCTGCACGGTACTTTACAACCTTCCATCACCTTATCCTGTGAAACATTACAGCCTTCAGTGCTGCAAATACCACAGCAAATGCTGAATGAGAGCGGCTAGAGTCGACGCTGTCCTCGCCAGTTCAAACGCTCACTGGTGTAATGGGAGTGATGAACACTGTTGTTTAAAAGTTACAAAACCAATTCAATTAATTGAGTCGGGATTGCGACTGATACTGGCAGAAGTAACGAAAACTACACTGTTATTTTCCCTTGGGTTTGCGTGGGAAAAACTAGTGCACTTAACGGCAACCGTCAAGCAGAATGTCGTCTCCAGTGCTTAGATTTGTTGAAATCCCTATGGGAGGAGCCTATTTGGACAAGCTTATCTTGTCCAAGTATGCTCCTCCCGTAGGGTTTTCAACAAATCTAAGCACTGGAAGATATCATTCTGTTTAATGATTGGGGCTAAATGCACTACCTTTTTCCACGCAAACCCAAACGAAAACAACAGTGTAACTGTAGTGATTAAGCTACTTGTCGTGTTCCATGACTAGTTTACTGCACTGTTAACTGCTGTGTTTATTGCACTGTGAGCGAGAAGTTGTGCATTTCAGGGATCGCAGTTAATAAGATAGGCTATACTTAAAAAGAAAGGTAGCTCCTTCTTTTGGTACCCCCGCTTTTATTTTATTTTTTTTTATTTTTGTTGCTGTTGTTTTATTGCCCTCAGGCAGCATAACGCCGGACGGCTCGACGAAAACCTGCTGCTTCCTCCACTACACTCTTAAAACAGAACTTCACCGCATAGCACAGTGATGACCAATACGCATTCTGAATGATATCGTTCATCAACCTGACTGGTGAAAAACGGTGGGTGTACGCCATTTCTGTGACACTTATGCCGCGCATAAGTGTCACAGAAATGGCGTACGCCCACCGTTTTCAGCAAATGCCGTCTCTGAACGATATCATTTGGAACAGCGATTGGCCATCGTCGTGCTGTGCGGTGAAGTTCTGTTTTAAGAGTGTACTCCGATTTGGGTCCACACCTTTTAGCGCGCTGAGCTCCTCGCAACAGCAAACACCAGGAAGACATTTCTAGGCGACGCTTATGTACAGGGTTTATTTGCACAGGATGCATTACATTTAACAACCAGTGTTGCACAACAGTGCGATTGCTAACGGCACATCCAATATGCCGGAGTAATGGCTACTGAACACCAGGGAAGGCACGCCCGCTCAACCGATGAGGGAAACGTCCACCTGCTCCAGACCTCGGGTCAAGACTGCCCGAGCAATGCCCGTCACTTGCCTCCAAAGTTCGGTCCGGCCTTGTCACGCCTTGTCAGTGATCTAGCTAGAAAGAACCGCGGTCAAGGATGAAAGGGATAACACCCCTTTTGAGGACTGGCCTGGGAAACGAGGGCAGCCGTTCTCTGGGACAACTGAATGGGTTGCGCAGAGACAGGTTCCAACGGACCAGTCTCTATACAAATCCGGCACGCACCTGTGCAGTGGCGTAAATGAATGAGTTTGTGACCTTCCTCTCCAGGGGTGCTATCATGGTTTTATGCCCTTTTGCTCCTTTCTTATACCCATTTGGATTGAAAGGGCATGGAAAAGGTGTGTTTGAGATATAACACCATTTAAGTAAACGAAAATATGAGAAATTGTTTCTTCGTGTTAGTTAACATTTGTTCTCAGTTTCGCTAAGTGCGGTGGAATAGCCTAGTGTGCTTCAAACTTCTGACTGTATTTTCTGCAAATAACATTCTAGTAAAAAAAAAGAAAACAGAATAGGAATATATTTTCAAGGCACAGAATAGTAAACAATGACTAAAATAGTGAAAAAAAAAAAGGGTTCATCATATCATCCTTGTATTGATAGCCATACCAAAAGGTAATAGCGGGACAATTTTGTTAGGGATTAGCGGCACCAAACCATGAAAAATGAAATTTCGCCGCAGTGGCTTACAGAACAAGTCTAGAGCAAGTAACTTCTACGGTAAGGTCTCTTGAATACGTGTGGCTACATTGACAACGTGGCAAACTGCCGACGCCCGAAGCACAGCCAACGGTGCGCAATCCGTAATCGAAAGTCGCCACTTACCAAGCCAATCCACTCCAATCCAGCTCCAAGTTCCGACGTGCTGTCATCGTTTTCTTTTTTTCTTTTTTTTTACGGCGTCGGTTTGTTTTGTTTTCTGTAGCAGACGGTTGCGCTTAGCTCTTGACAAATGCCCGTATTTATTAATTTATTTATTTCAAAATACTACTAGCCCCCTTCTGGGGGCCCAACTAGGAGTGGCACAGACAAAGTGCAAGAACATCACGCCCAAAATAACATAAGATCGAACACAAACACAGACCTAAGATAAAACACAAAAGTAGATCATAAATGAGCTCTAAGTCTCGCTACAAATCCGCCTACAGAGCCGGCAGACTTCATCGGGCAGACTATTCCATTCGCTGATCGTCCGCGGAAACAAAGAAACTTTAAACGAATCAACCCTACTCCTATACGGTTTAATATAAAGTCTACGGGTACCCCGTGTGGGGCGCTTATCAACTAGTTAGATATCTATTCTTGTTTATATTAAGAGCGCCACTCAAACAAGAGGAACAGTGTTTTAAGCCTGTTTCGTTTACGTCTTTTCTCCAGCATGTCAATATCTGATTTATCGTAAAGATGGGAAACGTGGATAAACGGTCCGTACGTATTAAATACGAAACGAAGAGCTTTCTTCTGTACGCCCTCAAGTACAGAAATATTACGGGAAGTGAAAGCGTCCCAGACTACGTCCGAATACTCGAGGACAGGCCTAACATACGCCTTGTAAGCCGTCAATTTGGTCTCCCAAGTAGCATACCTCAGATTTCGTTTTAAAAACCAAAGCTTCCTGGAGGCCTTACGGACGGTGTTATTTATATGTAGGTTCCAACTGAGATCATTTGTGATTGTAATACCTAGATATCCGTATCGTATCGTATTTATAACATGCCTCATCAGTGTTGTCCACGGCCCGCAGTTTGAGACCGCAGTTTCCTGGGCCGAGCTCGCGGAAACCCCGTGGTCAATGGGACCGCAGTTTTCCTTGCTGAATTCAGGATCCCGCGATCAATGAAACTAATTTCGAAATCCATCGCGGACATTGTTTGCGTTCCTGTCAAGGCAATATTGACTCAAGAGCTCAGACTTTGAAACTCTTTATTAATTGAAATGAAGATTGGAAATGTCATTTGCGAGACGTGGCAAGTTTCAGATGGCTCAAGTGCCAACGACCCTTACGTCCAAAGCTGGTCGGCAGGGCCATTTCAGAAGTATTTTCCCCAGGTCGGAGACCCCGCTGTTCTTGAGGGTTTCATGTGTTTTAGGGCCTTGTTACCCTTCGGATTATGCTCGCAGCTCCCAAGCATGCACACCTGAAAGTTGACATAGGATTACGAACGCAACTAGGATTATCTATTTATATAAGTTTAAAAATATTAAAATATAAATTTGCTTGTTCATACAATATTTGGCGCATAAAAATAAACAGAAATGTGTGTGTGTTCTTTTTAAACGTGCTGCTTTGTACCTCAGAACTTAGAGATCAAAAGAACCGTTTTCTCACATATCGCGAGGAAACAGTCACATGGGGCGCTGACGTCACAAGGGTTGTTTGGCCGATGAAAAAACAAGTACGTAATCCGTCAGAATTAAGCATACTCTTCGACGTATTCACCATACTTTACGGTATAATCGGTTCCTATAGGCGTGAACACGTTGCCTATTCGATTTCAATCACGTTTTTGTTGCCGGATATGTTGATTGATTGATTGGGGATTAATGGCGCAAAAGCCATATACGTGTAGATGCCTTTTGTTTGCTTGGCAACACCGAAGACTGGACTGAACTCTGTGAAGTGGAAGTGGAAATGAAGATGAAGAATGCAGATAGATGTTTAGTAGGTACACGGTCGATGCCTGCGCTGTTCTCAGCAGCAAAGATTACCCTTGGTTGAACGCTAAAGCGAAGCTCGTAGATGCCAGATGTTGGACAACAAGAAAATCTGAATGGCTTCCTATCAATAGACTACCCCGATGTTTCTGGCCTACTGACAATTCTAGCAATGTTTCCGGCGCAACCGCGCGTTACTTTTGAGCATGTTTCATGTCGTGCGCGATGTGCACCGACACTCAGTATTGGAATCGTGCTTTTCTTTATGACACTGTGGTGTTGCTTTCAAAAACGCGTGACGTATGCGCTGACCGTATGCATTTGCTGGCTTCGGGAGTTGCAAAAATGGCTGAAAGAATGGTCTAGTTTATGATTTATAAGTGAAAGGTGACATCGAACATGACCTGTAGACCTCTGAAAGCCGAGTCGAACTCACCATCCTGCCGCCGTAACCCTTTTTGCGGACTACTAGAGACTGCTGAGAGAGCTGTTGGCCAGTTTGGCAAATTTCGACATATTTAACACTACAGCCGTTGTGGTAGTGTAATTTGAGATTATTCGATTGTTCGCCTGACTGTTGCATTATAAGCACACAGATCTGGAGATGACAACATCAACGTAATGTTCGGGGACCGTTGAGTTCTGATTCCAACAGGCCTGTCGAGAATGGGCGTGGGATCACCTCGTTCGATGTCGTGGAGTGGGTGGCGCTTGGTAACAGGAAGCTCTAAATTAACTTCAGCGGTGCTGTCGGGAAGATTGCTCTAGCTCATGAGAGCGGAGGGATACGCTGTCGTTCTTGTAAAAAAAGAAAAAGCCGTTCCAGGGGAATCGCCCACACTGTTATTTTCCCTGGGGTTTGCGTGGGAAAAAGTAGTGCACATAGCGCCAACCACCAAACAGAATGATATTTTCCAGTGCTTAGATTTGTTGAAAGATGGTCCAAGTATGCTCTTCCCATAAGACGAAGCAGACGAAGACTGTTCAGTTTACACTCTGAAAACGGAACTTCACCGCATTACACGGAGGAAACCAATCCCCAGTCAGAATGATATCGTTCACGCGGGGGATTGGTCCAAAGCGGTGGGCGTACGCCTTTTTGTGTCACCTATGCAGTTATGTTAAGTGACAAAAAGGCGTACGCCCACCGTTTTTGACGAATTATCCGCGCGAACGACATCACTCTGACTGGGGATTGGTTTACGCAGCGTTGTGCGGTAAGGTTCTGTTTTTAGAGTGTGTAAGTGAGCACAGAGTACAAATGATGTTGGTGGAAGTAACTGTATAAGCGCTCACGCCGTTTCTCAAAATAAAAATCAAGGCAAAATTTCTATGTGCAAACTTACCATGTCTGTCCCCTGACAAGGTGTTCCGTCTAGTGCGTTTGCTGTCCCAGTGATATACTGTGTTACACCATTGCTATTGAAACTTGGGCTCCTGCACGGTATTTTACAACCTTTCATCTGCTCAACCTGTGGAACGTAAATCTTCATTGCTACAGATACGACAGCAAATGCTGAATGATTACGGCAAGAGTCGGCGCTGTCCTTGCCAGTTCAAACGCTCACTGGTGTAATGGTCACTGTTGTATAAAAGGTACAAAACTAATTGAATTAGTTGAGTCGGGATTGTGACTGGCACTGCCAGAAGTAATGAAAACTAACTGTAGTGATTAAGCTACTTGTCGTGTTCCAGGACTAGTATACCGCACTGTAAGCGAAAAATTGTGCATTTCATAAATCGCAGTTAGTAAGAAAGGCGGCATGATACAAGTTTTTGCTCGAAATATTAGGCAAGTGTAACATCAAGACATTTCGCAGGTTGTTAATACAACACTTCATTAACTTCACTAAACCGTCTGCTAACGGTTACAGAGCTGCTAGTATAACAGTTCATTAGCTTCATTCAGTAGAAGAGTGCTCTAGCTGTATTCTGTTCCGTTCTAGATTAAAAGGAAATTAACTAGCAAATGTAGTCATGCATTTTGGTGATATTTTTTTTTACGAAATGTAGTTACTTTGATACCATCACTACATTCCGCAGCATTAATTCCAGGTTGTAGGAGAGTTACTTCTATAGTAGTTAGTGTTGATTAGTATAATAATCACTTACCCGGTCAAAGTAAAATTGCTCACCAAACGTCATCCGACAAAGCTTATCGCGTGAAGTTACGGTGCCAGGAAAGTCATCTGTTATCGCTTTCGTTCTCCACGTATTATTCTTATGTAGACACACATACGTTGGTAAACTGTTGCCGAGAAAGAATAAGTAGTAGAGTTTCAGAGAGGCATACATCCAGCGGCATGAGACTAATCAATGTTCAGCAGCTGTGTTGTTAGGTTTAATATCGCTATACCAAGAGGCTACCTGCAAATAATTGTGGCAGTCAGTCTCACATACGAGACTGTACCTAATCTATAGTACTGTCATTAAAGAATTCACATGACATTCCCCAGCGGGACCCTGCGAAACACTTCAAAACGATGGTCCTTGCTGATGCCCGGTTCTGAAGCGCTTTAACGTTGGCCTTCCAGGACAGGTTGCAATCAATGACCACCCCAAGGAACCTGTGATGGGAGACCTTTAACAGCGTTCGTCCACCAATCCGCAGAACAAACTTATTCAGACGCTTGCGTATAAACGGTATTTTTCTTGCGAGACGTCCATACCACGCTCCCTGAGAAAATGCTTTGATAAGGCCCCTGCTTGCATATCACCTGCCCGTCCTTCACAACATCCCTAAGTCGTCGGAAGACATACTCCGGAGGATTCTAGCCCAAAGCTTA